>SKCR01038484.1:0-97564 GCA_019454045.1 Zanthoxylum bungeanum | reverse complement strand
CTGTAGCGCTCACTGCGCGTGGGAATTTTGTTTTGCTTCGTTTTTGAATTTTCAGACTCTGATTCAGCCCCGGTTTTTTCCTATACACTCGTAATGGAACATAGTATTCCATTAATAATTGAAAATTACACCCATACTTGATATCCATGGGTTAGACCATTTTCGCTGCCTGGGGCACCAATCCGACTCTAGGGGTTCCACAACTGCCCCAACAAATCCTTGGAGTTACTTACTTCTGGAGAAAATCCAGCAATATCCTAACACTCAAGAGGACCTTCTTGAGCTGAATGACATGAAGTTGAGACCTAAGGGCACCCTTCATTTTATTGTTATTTTTTAGCTTCTGTTTGCAATACAGTATATGTTGGAGTTGGTGCTTGAAGCACCAATCCGAATAATGTATAGTACATTATATTTTATTATTTATTAATAAAATATCTACATTTTCATTTCAAACCTTATTAATGGTATTGTCATTATGCATATTAGATTGATGTATAAATATGCTAAGAATGACATCGACCTTAGAATAGTCATATAGTAATATTGGACACTAGGTGGTCCGACATTGGGATAAATATTACTAGTATAAACTATTATTAAAGATATATATATTCATAGTCATTGGTTTTGGAATACGATCGAATTCCTATAACCTAGAAGACTATCACATGTCCTATATTAGAATTAGAGTTCCAATGGTTTCAGCCGATGTACCATGAGCTTTGGAAGCTCGTATAGACATGTGGATATTGGTTGGACCGAATACTAAAAGACTCAGAAATGATTCCTAATAGTTATAAGTACACACAACCGTCAATAGGAATCTCCTCGAATCAAGTAGCATATGTGATCCTTTAACTATAAGATATCATTGATTTTGTGTGAGATTCTCCATAGTTTGATGTCATGTATGTCAGAAATATTTCATGATCTAGCCTCTAGATATTCATTGTGTGTGGATCGATACATTCTTTAATCAAATACGAATCAAGATAAGATCCGTCGGCCTGTATGTGTACCATTATGGGTTTAGGTATCCATGTGAGTAAGTCATAATTCTTAAAAAACTTTTGCCAAAACCGATTACCTAGGGTGGATCGCATCACTTGTAAAGAATCATGGACATGTCGACATGAGATGTGCGGCTCGAAAACTTGACGGTGTATTGTATGTTTCCTAAGCACAACTCGGATAGCCTACAAATGAGGGATTTTTAAACATATGTGATGAACTCGACTTGTATAATTCAGAAAGGTCGTTCGTGTTCTTCACGGATTCAGAGGTGGCTGAATTACGCACATATTAGCTAGGCTTATATAACGAACATGTCTGAACTTAAAGAGTCCCAATATGAAGTGTACTTATTTAGCACTTGAGTTGCCGATTAATTTTGATAAAATATAATAATCGATATTATAATTATCAACTAAGATAATCAAGTGTTATTGTATAACGTTGATTATTTAATTTGACCTAATTGGATTAATTCAATAATTACACAAAGGTTTAATTATAAATTCATAAATATCTATACCATTTGAGGATATTTTGGTAAAAGAAAATATGTCATAATAGGTGTATTTGGCTTGATTTAATTGGATTAAATAAAAGTGCCAAACAATGAACAAATTCATTTCCTAATACTTGTCTTCATTTAATTAGATTAAATCCAAATGGTTGACAAAGGTAATTAGTCACACCTAATTATTCATAATTGGAAAAATTGGATTAAGCCCACATAAAGGTTCATTAGAACTTTTATTAATTAAAAAATAGCCTAAGTTTTGCTATAAATAGAAAGCTTATGAAAGGTTTTAATTAAGGTTAAGCAAAACAAAATGAGCTTGAAAATACTAAGGTAAATACAAGTAATTCTATGAGAAATCAGCCTAAGTTTAAGAAGTGTTTAGAGATGCTTTGGAAGATCTCTACAATATTTCATCTAGGAGAAATCAATATTGGATCTTGGAGTGAAGCTTGCTTGCATTGGAATCAAGATTGGATCCTTGAATGAAGCTTGCTAAACCTTGGAAGTTCTCCAAACATTTCAACAAGAAGATGGATATTAGATCTTTGTATCAAGCTTACAAGGTAATGTTTGATCTTCTCCTAAGCTATGTTCTTCATTAGTGAGTTTTCACTAGTTAGACATATAATGATGAATTATGTATTGGATGCATGATTACATAGCTTAAAGTTGAAATAAGGCTAATAAATCATGTTATGATGCTTTTGAAGTATAAACATAATATTCTTGTTAATTAGGTCAAAGATGTTCATGAAACAATTAATAAGAGTTTGAAACTCTAGATTAAAGCTTAGAGTTATGGTTACCATTCTAGAATTACTTGAACACCTTTGGGTGAACTAGAATTGTTCATGAGACATTTCATAGTGAGATTTTAAATTGGTTTGTGTTTTGATTCGAAAAAATGTATATAAGTATTTAGAATACCTGTATGCTAGTTGTATAACATGTGTTGATGGTAGTTGTGATGCTAAAATTGGATTTTAGGTGTATTTGAAGTATTAGGAGAAAATTGGAAGTGTTTAGTATTAGTTTGAAGTTAAAAAATTGCTCAATACTTGGAGGAGCATCGCGACTCTACCTCTACAGCGTCGCGAAACCAAGCATCAGACCTAGGCACGAGCGACGCTCACCCTTCCAGCGTCACGACACCGAGCATCAGATCTAGGCACGTCGCGACACTCACCCTTCCATGTCACGATGCCGAGAAGTTCAACTATCACAGTTTCTCTCGCACTTTGGAGCGTCTCGACACCCAAGCTTTTACGTTGCGACGTATAGACCCGATACATACTGAAACTTCATTTTTCTGTTCCGGAGTTTTCGGACTACGTTTTGGTCCCCGTTTTATCCTACTGACTTGAAACAGAATGTAAGTTTACATAAAATATTTTAAAATACACCCATGCTAGATATCCATGTGTAGACCCAATTCCGCTACACGGGAAACCGATCCGACCCAAGGGGTTCCATATATATCCTAATAGAATGGTATCAGAGCAAGGCTTAACCACACAACACATGTTGCATGTTTGACATGTATTTTAATCTATGCCTCTATATTTTAATTTAATTATGCATAAGTCATATTGGATATGTATTGCATGTTTTAAATTAAAATTTTGACCTAATTTTGTTAATGACTTGATTGTCGTAAATCTCCCATGATTATGTGATTACTTTATCTTAAGTAATAAGTATTAATAATGTTCGAGCATTATTGGATGGTCCGTCTTGTTAATACGGAGATGAATGATTCTTGCTGGGGCAGGTTCATTATGAACCAAAAGTAAACTCTTGGAGAGTTGATGGCTATGCTCAAGGAGGCAGAGCCAGAGCTTCTAAAAAGGGCAAAGGCAAAATCACCATAGTCTTCTAGGAAGAAAAAAGACATATCCCAAGATGTCTGCCTGAACTGTGGTAAACAGGGTCACTATATGCGTGACTGCCGTATGGACAAGGCAGTCATGAAGGAAGTGAAGGGGGGCAAGGCTCCGGCTTCAATTATGTTTTTCATAAACATATTCACTACTGGTTTCAAAATTGGATTTTTGATACTAAGTGATGTACATAAATTTGTACTGATGTACAAAATCTGCTGATGAGCAGGATACTGACTTCAGTTGAGATCGACCTGCGAATCGAAAAAGGGACGAGAGTCGCTGTTTTAACCGTAGAATCCTAAGTTTAGGAACTACCCTTTGGGCATGTACTTAAATTAGGAAACTGTTATAATGTACCTAGTTTGACTAGAAATATTATCTCTATATCTAATTTTAACCCGTTGCAGGTATACCTTTATATTCTAGAACACTAAATGTTTTATTTTATAAAGATGATATTGAGATAAACACATTAGATGTGAATAACAATATTTATATTTAGAATATAAATTAATCTCATACATATAGCATGACAAACAAATAGCTCAAACTGATTCAATCAGATGAGACTTATATGTGGCATTGTTGTTTAGGACACATTAACAAGACTCATATATCCACACTTTCGAAGAATGGATACTAGGACGGATTTGATTCTATTCAAATAATGTCTACGAATCTAGTTTATTAGGCAAAGTGCCTAAAACACCTTTTACTTGGTAAA
This sequence comes from Zanthoxylum bungeanum, assembly GCA_019454045.1. Taxonomy (NCBI): domain Eukaryota; kingdom Viridiplantae; phylum Streptophyta; class Magnoliopsida; order Sapindales; family Rutaceae; genus Zanthoxylum; species Zanthoxylum bungeanum. Next base: position 93,426 of record SKCR01038484.1, on the reverse strand, counting down.
AGTGCAAGTGCCACCGATCTGTTAGCCCTCGTTCATAGTGACATAAGTGGGCCCATATCTAGCAAGGCTAGAGGTGGATATAAATACTTCGTAACATTTAGGGATGTGGCATCGCGTTATGGTTATGTGTATCTTAATGAAACACAAGTTAGAAACTTTTAGAGTTTCAACTCGAAGTAGAAAGACAGACCGGCTAAAGTTTTAAACCGTCACGGTCAGACCGTGGTAGAAAATACTTAAGTAATAAGTTTCTCAACTATTTGAAAGATTATGGTATTCTTTCATAGTGGACTCTTCACGGAACACCTCAATTTGATGGTGTGTCTGAACAGAGAAACCGAGCTTTGTTGGACATAGTAAGGTTAATTATGAGTCGTTCTGAGCTACCATTTTCCTGCTAGGGATACGCATTAAACATTGCAATACTTATTTTGAATAAGGTTCCATGAAAATCTGTTAGACAGACTTCATATTACTTTGTTGGACATAGTAAGGTTAATTATATTGCCTAACCTTTTTCCTCTGAATAAACTAAGCCTTGGCTTTGGCTTAACAAACTTAGTGATCCTAGTTAAGCGGAACCCATTGACCATTGAAAGCTTCGTAATCAATGTCGATGGACAAGAAGTGATCTTGACTTTGGCCAACAAATCACAACTTGGACAAGACACCAATATAAAACAAAGCTCTCGTGATTCAAACACATCATCGACGGACAAAGGTCTTGACTTTGGCAAACAAACCAATGCCAGTCTTGGATCTTGAGTAAGAATCACTCAATGGAAGGAAAAACGCTTAATATTGTGTGAGGGTTTTTCGCGTTCAAATTGGAAACCAATTTATTATCTTTGTTAAGTTCTCATCATCATACACCCTTAAACATGCATTCTAAACACATAATAAGGCGCGTAAGTAAAATAAATAATAATGATATGCAGATGGATACTTAACACATTGATCCTAGATCAAATCTCTCATTTTCCTCTCTCCCGCTAGCACAAGTATTGCTTCTACCCGTTATATAACACTTCTAAAGAAACCTCATTTACATTGAGGGGAATAGGTGAGAAGAGAAATACAAAGAGTATGGAGGTAATAGGCTGGACACGCAGGTCCAATTAATAAATTCTAAATTTATTACAACAATTTCCAAAATTGTCTCACCCATCTAATATCCATCTGATATACATTATTCGTGCATCGTAACCATGTATTCACACAATCATGTTATCAATCAATCTAATCCAATTAATTAATCTGATAATTAATGACCATCTAATGTTCAAACAACGATTTGATTTTGCGCGAGTCAAACTCGTTTTGCGAATAAGTACTCAAAGTACGAATTCTTGAATTATATTAAACTACAAAATTAAATCCAATTCAATTTGTATTTAATACTAATTCGCTATTTAATTCCAAATTAAATACTACACTTTATTTGATGAACCTTTACGACTTAAATTCTAAATTTAATAATTACGGGTCTCAAAGCCCGATTAATATCCAATGTTAATTTAATTAAAGTCCAATGGGCTTTCAATTAATTTCTTAAAGGCGTGGACTTTTGGTCAACTAGGGTCAAACCCAATAACCAAAGCCCAATCAAGGAATAACCCCATAAGCCTAGAAATCAATTTAGGCCCATTAGGCGCAATTAAATAATTAAAGGTCCATTTAAGTCATAATTGGACTTTATGGAAACGGTTTTGGGCCCAATTGGATCCAACCAATTTAGCCTAAACCCATCTTGGTACAACCAAGCCCATTTAAGCCCAATAACAACTTTTCAAGCCCAAATCCAATTTAAGCCAATTTAATTAAACTACAAAAATTTCATATTTCATATTTAATTAACCAAAGTGTATTACATAATTAAATAAACCAAATCAATATTTCCAAAACACCAATTAGCCTAATTAATTATGCTTATCTACATTAAAACATGTCCAACACATTTTAACAAAAATCAAACCGAATTCATGCTCATAAAGTCTCGGCAATGGTGGGATTTTGTCCAATTTCAAATTCAATCCAATTAATTCTCAAATCAACAATTCCCAATTGATCTCAACTCATCCAATGAATCAAAAATCAAAAATACCAAGACATTAGGGTTATGTCATCATTCGGCCAAACCATGATTTTTAGGGAAAATTGTTCCAAACAATATTTCATGAAATTGATCCAATCAAACTTCAATTAACCATCATTTAAGCATACTTAATCATCCAATTTAATCAAATCATGCTCAAACACATTTTACCCAATTTTAACCCTAAATCAAGTTTCATGCTTTATCAATGCTCTGATACCATTGTTGGGAAATTCTACAGTCCTGAGAATCGATTATCAAGCAAGAAACATAAGTGCGAATACACGGGGAAGTTGCGAAATACTTACATCGATCGGTTGAGGCGATGCGGCGAAGAACAAAAAATTCTTTTATGCCCTCCTTGAAGTCTCGGCATTGAGCATTTTGGCTCCTCTAAATTCGGCCATCTCCTAGTGTACTCCAAGCTCCAAGCTTCATTTGGTGATTCCTTGCTCACAAGTGGGTTTCCCTATCACCTTAGGATGACTCCATTGTGTGCTAGCACTTTTGATTTTGCAACAAAATCATCTCTTTGCTTCTCCATGACTGACGGCAGTGAGCTGAAACCAGAAGAAGAAAACTGCACTTTTGGGCGTGAGAGAGATGAAGAGAAAATGAGAGAGTTAGATGTGTTAGTTGGTTGGAAATGTGTATATAATACAGTTATTGATTTTCCAAAAATCAATTAATTGATTTACCAAATTTTTTGGCTTTCAAAAGTCAAAGCAATTAAGCCAAATCAACAACTTCCAACAACTACTATCAATCACATCAAAAGTGACAAGTTGTCACATCAATCAATTGACTAGTGATTTGACGATTGATGTGACTTGCGTGCCGCACTCGAATTCGAAATGCGAATGCGATAGCAAACACTCCCGGGCTCGGGTTCGCTAATTCCAAATTAACGAATTTTCCGTTGCGACGTAATTAAATGATTATGCCTAGCAAAATCACTATTCCCGTCGCTAACGAATTAATTCTAAATTAACTCGTTAGCCCGAATTAAAATCTGATTTTAATTCCGCGTTGAAATCCAATTTTGTATAATATATCGAATATATTATTTTATAGATTAATTCCAAATTAATCGTAATCTCTCTTTAATTAATATTTTATCCCAGAGAAAATATCTCCGTAATCAATTCCAGATTAATTTTCTCTCTCTACTAATTAATCCCAGAAATAAAGTGCGAGTCATACGTCATTGGTTAATCTTCGGGAAGCGACCCATGAGATCCCTAGATATGTTGGCAGTAAATTCAGTCGTCGGACTATCCGAACACGCACGTACCTAGTACTACGTTTTTACCGATTTACAAGGTAAGGTTGGCTTCTAGCAAAGCGTCATACCTACCCAATTCTCCAGAAATATCCTTACAAGAATATGTGATCTATATCAGGCGTAGTATACGTAGTATTGTGTATCTCGATCCAGTATCGGATGTCACATGCTAGGCCTGGGGCTGGAATTGTGTCTGCCTGTACGAAGCACATATCGGATCTCTGGTAACTAGTTTCTATAATCGGATAAACATGACCTAGTCATTATATCCCGATGACTGCAGTACATAAGAGAACCAGTTCCGTATCCTACGTGACCATCATCTCCACTATGACTGGAGTGATACTTCCGTCTTGACATCACACCCAACACACTACGATTCTCAATATACCCAGCAGAGGCGTACACAGAACCTGTTAAAGCCCTAGACGACCTAAAACCAAAGTATATTGATTGTTGCAAGTATTAGCGGTGCAAGTCTCAGGTTAAGACCAAATACACTTAGCCTGATTCGGACTTCCATAGACACATAGTCATACTACCAATAGAATTCCGAGGGGACTATCCAGAGCGAAATTGTTTTCCGTACCATCGGTAAAACACAACCTCCTACTACACTTGCATGAGTATCCTATACCCAAATATATGAGAACTATGCTGTTATGCCCTCACAACGCGCAAAAGTGTAATACTAGTCTTTTACGCATTATCGATGTCCAATCTCGATAATACTCTGACTAGGGATATTTCATGATTAATCCTTCGTGGATTGATACTGTCTCATATCATCTCAATCCAGGAACTAATCATATGGACCTCCTATCATTTATACATCTTGGTGATCTAATCACAAATGATAAGAGAGCAATCTCCTTTGTCACATAGTTAATTTGTACAACAACACCATGATCTGTACAAATAGTGACGCTATGGGTCATAACTGTCCAACACTGGGTATAACCCTTTGCCACTAGCCTAGCCTTAAAATTATGTACATTCCCATCTATTCCTCCTTTTCTTTTATAGATCCACTTGCAACCTATGGGTTTTACTCCATCAGGTTGGTCTACAAGTTCCCAGCTGAGTTAGAGTACATAGACTTCATCTCGAGGTTCATGGCTTTGAGCCATTCCTCTTTATCAGTATCTTCCATTGCACTACGATAGGTCAATGGATCATCTATACCATCACAAGATGTAACAACTTGCACCTCACCTTTTCCTAGATAGTGTTCAGGTTTTCTTACAACCCTCCCACTACGTCTAGGTGGTATGATATCCTGATAATCTTGCATCTAACTTTCATATGTAGAAGGTGTAATGTCTTTGTCAACATTTGACAATGGTGTACTGGTGGTACCAGCAAGTAACTCCTTAAGTAACACTTTACTTCAAGGTTTGAACACTCTCACATAGTCCTCCTCAAGAAAAATAACATTTTTCGATACAAATACTTTATTATCTTCTGGACAATAAAAGAATCCACCCCTAGTTTCCATAAGATAGCCTATAAATAGGCACACGTGTGAACGTGGTTCTAGCTTAGTAGTCTTGTTATTTAACACATGTGCCGGACACCCCCATATGCGGAAATGTCACAAACTAGTTTTACGACCATTCCATAACTCTAAGGGAGTATTAAAAATAGACTTAGAATGAACTACATTCAGGATATACATTGCAGTTTGCAATACAAACCCCCAGAATGAACTAGGTAGATTGTTATAACTAAACATTGATATAATCATGTCTAGTATGGTTCGATTTCTCCTTTCTGCAACACCATTTTATTGTGGTGTTCTAGGTGCTGTGAGTTGTGAAACAATTCCATGCTCAAATAATAATTCCTCGAAATTTCTATTAAGGTATTCTCCTTCACGATCTAATAGTAGAATTTTGATGCTTTTACCTAACTGGTTCTCAACCTCAACTTGATATTCTTTGAAATTTTCAAATGTATCTGACTTGTGCTGCATTAGGTAAACATACCCATATCTAGAATAATTGTCAATAAAAGTGACGAAGTATTCATAACCACCTCGGGCTTTTACATTCATCAATCTGCAATGTTCGAATGTATTAGCTCAAGTGTTTCTTTGGCTCTTATCCTTATTCCAGTAAAAGGTCTCTTGGTCATTTTGCCTTCTAGGCAGGATTCGCAGACAGGTAAAGTGCCGAGTTTTAACTGATTTAAAACTCCGTTCTTAATTAGTCTATCTATCCAGTTAAGGTTAATGTGACCAAGTCTAAGGTGCCATAAATAGGTATTATCATGATAAATATTTTGCCATTTTATTTTAGATCTTTCAATCTTAAACATTTCAATATTAAGCAGTGATTCATGCATTAACGGCCTTAATAAAAATAAATTATTCTCGGAGCTTCCCGTGCATATATTTAATCCATTTCTACTAATAATAATTGACTTATTATCAAATGAAATAGAAAAACCACATTCCATAAGTTTTGTTACAGAAATCAAATTCCTGCGAAAACCAGGAATATATAGCACACCATTCAAACATAAATAACTCTTATTAAAATTCAAATTTGAAACTCCCACTACTTTCGCTGAAACAACATCCTCTGTCCCAACTCTCATTGTGAAGCTACCTTCAGCAAGGTCCATCCATGAGTCAAGTAGCTGCAAAGAACAACAAACATGGTTAGTAGCACCAGAATCAACAATCCATATGGATTTATCATCCTCCACCAAAAGAGACTCAATGACAAGTAAATCATATTTATCTGTATTCTTATTCTCTCTAAGCTCTGCAAGGTATTTCAGAAAATTCCTTTTCCAATGCCCTTGTTGTTCACAATGGAAATATTTTCCTTAAGCATTGGTTCTTTTGGAGATTTTGTTGTTCTTCTTTTTCATTGGTTTTACCTTTGCCTTCCAATTGCCTTTCTTCTTCTTCTTTGCAGATTTAGAAGATTCGGCAACATTTTCCTCGGCATTGGACCTACGAGGACCGTTCATAATGGACTCATAATTGGTGAGCTCATTTAGCAGTTCAGTCAACGTAAATGTCAACTTATTCATGGAACAATTGCTTTTAAACTACAAGAAACTCTTTGGAAGGGTTTCCATGATCATTGTCACCTGGCTTTGCACATTGATACGTGCACCATGGGTTTCAGCCATATTAAGATGAGACATCATCCTTAACATATGGTCTCGGACTGATGTGTCTTCCTTCATTTTAGTGGTCAATACATAGACTATTGCCTCATGTTGTTGCCGGTCTGAAGGTTGCCCAAACATGTTATGTAATGACTGCATAATCATTGATGCAGTCGCCATAGGCTCATGCTGTGCAGCAAGAACCTCAGACATTGATGCTATCAAATAGCTATGGGCTTTCTCATCAGCTTTAATCCAATTATTATAGGCATTACGTGAAGCTCTGCCAGCATTTGGTGCTATTTCAGGATGACATTCCTCCATAAGGACAAATTTAAGGTCTTCACAGACCAAAATAGCATTCATGTCACTTTTCCATTTAACATAATTATCCCCGGTTAATTTTTCTTGTTGTTTGAGAAGGGAGATTATAGCAGATGCCATGGCTGAAAAAAAATAATAAACGTTCATTCAACATCCATTCGTCGCATATTAAAATTGTCAAACATTTAGGCATAAAATTAAACATGATGCATGATCAATGTATAAATAATTAGAAACCCAAAAAAATTACTATGCCACGATTATCTATAATTCCATAAATAAGTGATGCCATATGGTAGGTCAAGTATTCACATGATAGATTGAGACATTCTCAATTGATTAATATATCTGAAATAAATTTTATTCCTATATTAATCAACTACCGTTATTTTGATCAAGGAAGCTTTGATTAACAACTTAATCATTCCTTTGTGATTGTGACCCATTATTTCAGAACCCTTGGACTTAACTAGTGAAGTACCGTCGTAGGGTAGGTCAAATCACCAGATACATCTAAAGTCACTATCCTTTCGTAATCCAAACCTGATATTGACCCAAAAAGGACACCATCCATAGGGGGACGAAAGCAAAGCTGTCTCGAGGTGCCTATTGAATCTCATGTTTCTGGATAACAATGGAGATCACGGGATATATTGTGGTATACCCCTCTCCCACTCACTATTAAAAGTGTAAGGTTTCTATCTCGCTAGTGTTTTATGAATCTTAGATTATGCTCGGCTAAAGTCGTAACCTTAATTAATAATAGTTAATGATTTAGTGATCTAACCAATTTTAACTCTTAAAATTTTATTCACTAATACTGATTACTCTCTATTAACCAATTAACTTAATTAAACTAATTTAATCAAGTTTCTATAGAGATTTAATCAATTTAACTCTTAAATTATTAGTCCACTCATAGGTTTTAAAATTTTGAATTTAACAAACGGACCAAATGTCATTAAACCATTTAATCGATAAAAGCACATTATTTATTCCAACGGTACATGGTATTATATCCCGAGTGCAGACCATATTACCGTCCATTCAAAATCGACTATGGAATTTATGTCTGGGTTTCCATCCGATATACAAAGGAAGATAATGTACTCATAAGGCCCATTTGTTTCTAAAACTTGAATTCACAATTTTTAAACTTTAAATCAATTATTCTTATTAATCCGTTTGCATGCATCTCATATTCTTATTTAACTTTTAAATTACATAAACCCATATTTTATGACTATAATATCATGCATATCTACATGTTATGGCATGTGAAAATGCAAGAGTAGGCACCCTAGGCTATATGATATGTTAATAAACAATTTAAAACATATATATATATATATATTCCCAGGTATGGGCTGAAAACGTTTGTGTGGCATTTGATGGACGTTTGAATGTTTTCGGACAATGGAGTTTCATTCGTGTTGCGTGCGAATGCCTGTCTGAACACTAGAACTTCTTTTACTCCGTTCCGGAGCTTCCGGACTCCGTTTTGGTCCACATTTTTTCTACGAACTCGTAACAGAATGTAGTTTTACATATATCCATAAATTATGTTAACCAGGCTCTAATTGTTTATACTCATCTAATTAGTACAATAAATCCAAGGTATCTTTTGGTCTTCAAATCTTGCTCTATGGTATGTTGTTGAGTTCTTTGCGGAATAGGTTCGTAATGAGTTCTTTGCGGCATCGACTCCTCCAAGTTACTTACAAAATGGAATTATTACAAAGGAAATGAACTTACAAAACCTGAAAGAATATGACCTTATGGTCTTACATTCCCAATACTAAAAATAAGAGTCAGAAAAATTAACGATCAACGCAATACATTCATCACATGAATCAAAGCAAACATTCATCACATGAACATTAAAAACCATTCATCTCATGAATATAATTTTTCCTACTCAGAATAACATGCATTTTAATAATCTATATCTCATATACATTACTAAAACTAAAATGAGAAAGGTTTTGAAAACTTTTCAACCTTAAGCTCTCGATGCTAATTGTAGGAAACAATTTTCCTTAGCGCGACAGAAGTTGCTTGTGGTGGCACCGGTCCGGTATGGATCTTTAAAATTTTCTTTGCCTTCTCCCTTGTTGTAGTAGCCAAGATCAATCCTTTTGATGTCCAATACTTGGATCAACCACTCGATCTTCTGAACTATGACTCGAAACCAACAAACTAAAGTGTGTACTTCACTCACAAAGAATAAACCTCTAAACTATTTAGAGATTTAGGATGTCACAAAGGTGTTTGGCTTTAGGAATTTCTCAACACTTGTGAATGCTAGAACTCTCTCTATTTTATCTCAATTCTTTCTCACAACAATTGTGTGAATGAATGCAAAGTGTTAACCTTAGACGTGAGAGAAATGGTAGAGTTTATATTCTCTTACACAAGCCAACTAACCTTGTCCTTAAGCATCTAATGCTTTCTTGCAATGGCCAACACAAAAATGTGAATGCTATACCAAAGCTTGAGAAATGTCAAGCTAACGACAAGGACTTTGTCTTTAAGCATCTAATGCTTTCTTCCAATGGCAAACACATAAATGCGGAGGCCATACCAAAGCATAAAATGCATAAGCTAATGACAAATATATTAGGTGTATACAAGCCACCTAATAGACATAATTGCTTGGATGACACGGTAAGCCATAAGGCTTTGTCTCCAATGGTAAATAAAAATCAATATATTAATAATGATCTATTTACCTTCAATTATAGTGTAGTAATTATCTCATAATTACTACTGACTTGATTAACTCATAATCAAGACTTGATTATCTCATAATCAAAGAATTCTAGAAAACATTAAGTTAAACTAATTTAACAAAGTTTTCATTTGTGACAATAAATATTATTAATCTCATTAATAATATATAAATATAATGTGAGCATATAATTAGACAATCTAATTATATTAGGTTTGCTACAGTTAATCGAGCTAGCACGGGGACCAAATGGACCTACGGTTCCGAGCTCCAATAATTTCAAAATATTAATTAAACTCTTTAATCAAATATTACGAATTATTAACTCCGCGTTATTCCACTAAAAACTCGAAGTTGAACTCTCGTTACCCTATATGGATAAAATACACTAAACAACTTCGGTTTACATCAATATAGTCATTACATATGGATATAGCCCTTCATGAATATCTCATAAACAGAGCCGGGTCAAAAGTCCGTTAAACCCCTCTAAATATTTTGTCTCTTAAGCACCATTGATTCTATAATGAACAATTAATTCATAACAATTATGAATATAAAACTTTCTATTCGCAATAGAAAAATTGAGCGCTCAAATTTTTCAAGTCCTGAATCAACTCTTAAAAGAGATACTCTTCTACTTCTCATAAGGAGTGAATTCCATATCTATGTAAAACGTTCCCAGCTACACTCCAAACCATATCCCCAAAATACGTAGTTATTGGCCGGGAATGCAACACCAACCTCACCAAAGTAAATCAAAGGACATAGGCTGTCATGCAGGAGTTCATAGTACACTCAGGATTAAGATCGAATCCATATATGACCATCTATTAGATAAAATGAACTTCTTCGGTTAACGGATATTAAATGAAATTCGTATTCATCTGAGTCCAGTCCTATATGATCTCATCATACAAGGTGCCTCCATTCCCATGTTACTACATGAACGATCCCGGATCAAGGTCATCATACAAGTATAAAATGGACCACAGCTGTAGATAAACCATAAACAAAGTACCTTTTTGGTTTGCTTTCTATGGACTATTTAGATTACTAACTCTATACTTAAATCCTCTCATGCATCAAACATACACTAAGTCTGAAGATACAAGAGTAATCAAGGTAAACAAGACAATTGGATAATATGTGATATAAATCAAACAACTTTGATCAAATGAATAATGCATTTATTATTATTATTATAATAATCAATTCCGTTTACAATACATGAAGCTCTAAGACATAAATCCCAACTGTCTCACCATCATGAAACAACTCAAGAACAATTCTAGGTCATCAATGAGTGGCTTAGAAACTCTAGAATGGAAACTTGATTATCAAATAATCAAAAATAAGCCATTGAAACCATTTCAAGCTTACTTTAAAACCATACATGTATACATCTTTCAAACAAGTTCACAACCAATTAAAACACAATCTAAAAGTGTAGAGACTGTTGGACAATTATGACCCATAACATCACTATTTGTAAAAGACATGGTGTTTTTGTACAAATTAACTATGTGACAAAGGAAATTGCTCTTTTATCATTTGTAATTGGATTACTTGGATATATAATTGATAAAATTCCATATGATTAGTACCAGATTAATAAGATATGAGACAGTATTAATCCATGAAAGGTTTAATCATTAAATATCCCTAGTCGTAGTATTATCGAGACTGGACATCGATAATGCGGAATAGACTAGTATTACACTTGTGCGCGTTATAGAAGCTTAACGGCATAGTTCTCATATATTTAAGTATTGGATACTTATGCAAGTGTGATATGAGGTTCTGTTAGCCGTTGGACCAGGAATAGCTTCGCTCTAGATAGACCCCTCGGAGTCCCATTGGTATTATGACTATGTGTCTATGGGAATCCGAATCAGGGTAGGTGTATGTGGTCTTAACTTGAGACTTTCATCGATAATACTTGCGATAGTCAGTATGCTTTGGTTTTAGTCGTCCGGAGCTTTAACAGGTTATGTGTACGCCTCTTCTGGGTTTACTGAGAATCGTAGTGTATTGGGTGTGATGTCAAGATGGAAGTATCACTTCAGTCATATGGAGATGATGATCACGTAGGATATAGAACTAGTACTCTTAAATGCTGCAGTTATCGGGATAGTATGACTAGGTCATGATTATTCGATTACAGAGACTAGTTGCTGGTGATCCGATATATGCTTCGTACGGGGCAGACATAATTCCAGCCCTAGGCCTAACATGTGACATCTGATACTGTATCGTATTACGTAATACATTGTATACTACGCCTGATACATATTATATAATCCTCTTTGAATATTTCTGGAGAATTAGGTAGGCACGGTGCTTTGCTAGAAGCCAACCATGTCTTGTAAATCGATGAGAATATGGTACGGGGTACGCACGTGTCGGATAGTCCGACAACCGTATTTACTGCCAACATATCCAGGGATCTCTTGGGTCGCTTCCCAAAGATTCACCGATTACATTTGACTCGAACAGAATTAATCTGGGATTAATTATGAGAGAGAAAATAAATCTGGGATTAATTACGGCAAGAATTTATCTGGGATTAAATTCATCTAGAAGAGAGAACGCGATTAATTTGGAATTAATCGGCAAAGTAAATTTAATAGTTAAATTGGATTTTACTATTTAATTTATTCAATTGGGCTACTTTCGTAATAATTTTGCTAGGCATTATTATTTAATTAAATTGGATTTAATTACGTCGCGACGGAAAATTCATTTAATCGGATTAAACAAACCCGAGCCCAAAGTGTGTTGTATAAGCCAACTTGAATTTTTAATTTAAAGTGGTGGGACCCACTTCATTTATATCAACTTGTCAAAAGTGTGATGTGAGTGGTTGGCAAAATTTAATGAAACCATTTGCTTTTCACCAACCTTGTTTTTGTTTTTGGAAAACAATAACATAACTATTTGGTTTTTAGAAAACCAACTTAAAAAAATACAACACAAAATTTCATCTCTCTCATTTTTCTCTCTACATGGCCGAAACTTCTTCTTCCTTGGAGGAAATTTTTGTTTCAATTTTGTTCAAGCTAGCACTTAAAGGAGTCAAAGAAAGGTGATAGGGAAACTCACCCAAGAGTTTGGAACTTAAAAGGAAGCCTTGGGGCTTCTACATCAAACAAAAGGGTTTTGAACTTCTACAGATCAATGTGAGTATTTCCGCTACTTTCACTTGATTTATTCACACTAGAATCATGTTTAGAATCGTTGGGATGTGTTAGACAAACTAACAATGGTATCAGAGACACCTAAACTTGATTTTAATTTCTAGGGTTTATGGACTTTAATTTAGGGATTTTGCTTGGAGTATGTATTTTCCTAAATGGATTGTTTGGTTGTGTTTGTATGATGATGAATTGGATTTGTGCATCTTTGGATTTGAGAAAAATTGATTAGATTAATTTTCCCTAAAAATCCAACTTGGCCGAATTTAACACTAGGAAGAACTCATGGTGATTTTTGAAATTTGACAATTGGATATGTTAATTGGCATGAAATTGAATGGTAATTGTTGATTTAATTGGATTGAAATCAAAATTGGATGTTAATTTCATGTTGTTGCCGTGAGATAAGCATATTGGATGAGTTTATTTTGCTTCAATTTGTGTTGGACATGAATTGAAATATTAAGCATGATTAATTTGATTAATTAATGTTTTGGAAATATTAGATTAATAGATTAATTGTGTTACACTTTAATTGAAATTAATGTGATATTTGGAATATTATGTTACTATAAATTAGTCTTTAAAATTGGATTGGGCTAATTTGTTATATTTGGGCTAATGGGCTTGGTTGGGCCGAGTTTGGTTTTGGACAATTGGATTGGATCCAATTGGGCCTAAAATCATTTCCATAAAGTCCAAAATATGACATTGGGCCTTTAATAATTTAATTGGGCCTAATGGGCCTAAATTGATTTTGTGGCATATGGTGATTCCTAACTTGGGCCTTGGCATCCTGGGTTGGATCCATTATTGCCAAAGCCCATGCCTAAAGAATTAATTGAAAGCCCATTGGACTTTAATTGAATTGACATTGGATGCTAATTGGGCCTTTGAGACCCAATTGGATTGGATTTGGAATCCAATTCCGAAAGGCACTAAAATAAGTGTAATTGTTTATTTTGGATTAAACACGAATTAGTATTGGATAAAATTTGAATTTGATTTAAAATTGTAGTTCGATATAATTCAAGAATACGTATTTTGAGTATTTATTCTTAAACGAGTTGGACTCGTGCAAATCAAACCATTGTATGAACATTGGATGGTTACTAATCAAAGATTAATTAATTGGATTAGATTGATTGACAACATGCTTTGTGTGAATACTTGGATGTATTTATATGAATAATGTATATCAGATGGATATTAGTTGAGTGGGGGAAATTTTGGAAATTGTTGTAAATTTGGAATTTATTTAAATTAGACCTGCGTGTCCAGCCTTTCACCTCCGATTCTCTTTGTATTTCTCTTCTAACCAATTCCCCTAAATGTAAATGAGGTTTCTTTAAAGTATTATGTAATTGGGTAGAAGTATGTAAAGTGCTAGCGGGAGAGAGGAAAGAGAGAGATTTGTTCTAGGAACAAATTGTATTATATATTCATCCGCATATCATTATTATTTTAATAGTGCCTTATTATGCTTTTAGAATGCATGATTAAGGGTGTATGACGAGACCTAATCAAAGATAATAAATTGGTTTCCAATTTACGTGAAAAAACCCTCACTTTAATAGTAAGCGTTTTCCTTCCATTGAGTGGTTCTTTCTCAAGATCCAATATTTGCATTGGTTTGTTGGCCAAAGTCAAGATCATTGTCCATCGCGGATATGTTTGAACCACGAAAGCTTTGTTATATAGCGCATGTCTTGGGCAGTTGTGACTTGTTGGCCAAAGTCAAGGTCACTTATGTACATCGACGTGGATTACGAAGCTTTCCCACTGTCAATGGGTCGCACTTAACTGGAATCATTAAGCTTGTTGAGCCAAAGCCAAGGCTTAGTTGATTCTGAGAAAAAGGTTAGGAAATATATATTGGATATATATCTCGGACTTGGGGGTCCACCTACCGGATCTAGGAATTGGATGGGATCCAATTGATCTTAGAGATCTACCTAATTAAGTTTCATACAGCTTGTTGGCCAAAGTCAAGGTTGTGTGTTATTTAATGGGATCCTAGCCGACTAGGAAACTGGGTTTCCCGAGTACTCCACAGACGGTTAGAGGCTCATCGAAAAATAGTGGGAGGCTAGTGTTAAATTTACAATTTCGTTTAAATACTTGCCAATACACGCTCTTTTATTTTATTTATCGTTGTTATAAATATATTAGTTGGACTAATATTGAATACTGCTTTCTTTGAACAGTTAGACTGTACAAGACATTGCTCCACTTGTAGTTGGTTATATAGTTGGACTATAGTAACCATTACATTTTGAGTGTACCCGAAATCGTTGATTGGATAGTTGGACTATTGCGATCGAGATGGTTGGAAAGATTAGCGTTAGGGACATCATCATTGGCGATAATGTATTTAACGGCTCCAATTTTCCAGATTGGGAGATAAATCTCAGGATAGTCCTAGGAGCCGAGAAGTTACTATATGTCATAGAGAAACCTCTCGGGCCTGAGCCCGGAGTTGAGCAAATAGTAGAACATGAGCTTTGGAAGACTCATCGTGATGATAACTTTAGTGCTCAATCTGTCATACTTGCCGCAATGACTCCTCAGTTTCATCGTCAGAACAAAGGATTGGATCTTTATAGTATGATGTTGAAATTGAAGGATCTTCACAGATCTAACTTTAGATCACAAAAGTATGAATTGCAAAAGAAGCTCTTTCGCTCGCGTATGTCAGAGGGTACATCTGTCGAGCACTATGTGTCGTAGATGATTGCTGACAATGAACAGCTAGGTTAGCTGGGCATACCCTTTGAGGCCGAGGCTTCTATAGATTTGATCTTACAGTCTCTGCGTGACTACTGGGGCGGGTTCGTCATGAACTATAACATGATTAACCAAGAGAAAACTCTTTGAGAGTTAATGAAGATGCTGAAAGAAGCAGAGCCAGAGCTTCTAAAGGGCAAGAAGCGCGAGGCGCACCTTACTTTGACTTCCCAGATGGCTACGGCTTGGTCGAAAGCTTCTGGGGTGTGAAGAAAAGGAAGAAAAATGGCAAGGCTAAATCATCACAGTCTTCTGGGAAGACTAAGGACATTTCCCAAAACGTCTGCCTTCATTGTGGAAAACGGGGCCACAAGAAGCGTGACTGCCTTGAGTACAAGGCGGAGTTGAAGGAAGTGAAGACGGGCAAGGCTCCGGCTTCAGGTATGTTTTTTATAAACATGTCCACTACTAGTTTTAAAAATTGGATTTTTGATTCTGGATGTGGTACTCACATATGTACTGATGTGCAGAATCTGCTGATTAGCATGAGACTGACTTAAGACGAGATCGACCTACGAGTCGAAAATGGGACCAGAGTCGCTGTTTTGGCCATTGGGACCTATGTTTTGTATCTGCCATTGTGGCATGTAATTACATTAGGTGACTATTATTTTGTACCTAGTTTGACTAGAAACATCATCTCTGTAACCTTTGTATTCCGGAACACTGGGTGTTTTGTATATAAAGATAACATTTTGATATATACAGCAGATGTTAATAATAGTCTTTATATTTTGAATACAAATGAATCTCAACTATGTAACATGACAAACAAAAGGCTCAAATTGAGTAAGACAGATGAAACTTATCTATGGCATTATTGTTTGGGACACATTAACAAGACTCGTATATCCATACTTTGGAAGAGTGGATACTTGGACGAATTTGACCCTAATTTATATAATGTCTACGAATCTAGTTTATTAGGCAAAGTGCCTAAAAAGCCTTTTAACGGTAAAGGTGTACGTGCCACCGAGCTGTTAGCCCTCATTCATGGTGACGTATGTTGGCCCATGTCTAGCTAGGCTAGAGGTGGTTATGAATACTTCGTAACCTTTACAGATGTTGCATCGTGTTATGGTTATGTGTATCTTATGAAACACAAGTCGGAAACTTTTGATAAATTCAAAGAGTTTCGACACGAAGTAGAAAAATAGACCGGCAAAAGTATTAAAAAATTATGGTCGGACCGTGGTGGAGAATACTTAAGCAATGAGTTTCTTGATTACTTGAAAGAGTATGGTATTCTTTCACAGTGGACTCCTCCCGGAACACCTCAATGAAAGGTGTGTCCGAACGGAGAAATCAAACTTTGATGGACATGGTAAGGTTAATGATGAGTCGCACATAGCTACCAATTTCTTTCACGGGATACACATTGAAAAGTGCAATACTTATTTTGAATAAGGTTCCGTCAAAGTCTGTTGGACAGACTTCATATAAAATATGGACATGAAAGAAACCGTGTTTCTCATTACAGAAGATTTGGGGATGCTGGGCATATATTAAACGTTTGGATGGTACCAAACTAGAACCCAAATCGGATAAGTGCCTATTTGTAATTGGTTATCCTAGGGAAACCAAAGGATATTATTTCCAAAACCCACAAGAAAACAAAGATATTTGTTGCTCTCCATATAGTTTTCCTCGAAAATGAATTCATAAATGTAGTGTTAAGTGGGAGGAAAGTAAAACTCGATGAAATTCAGAGTGATACTATTCATGGCACCGACTCCTCATGGAACAGGAACAGTTCATCAGGGATGAGATTGTTCCACAATCTTCTAATACACAAGAACATCGTAGGTTGGAGAGAGTTAGAAAACAACCTAAGAGGTATGGGTTTCTGATCTCACCTTATGTAGATATTAATCATATTAAGAAAGACGAACCGGCTACGTATGAGGAAGCGATACAAGGTATCGACTCCGCTTTATGGCAAGATGCCATGAAGTCCGAAATGGATTCCATGTATACCAACCAAGTTTGTCACAGGTTGACGTATCAGAAGGCATTGTGCCTATTGGTAGCAAATGGGTCTTCATGGTGAAGACAGACATGGATGGAAACATACAAACGTACAAAGCTAGGCTTGTATCGAAATGGTATCGTCATCAACATGGTGTCAATTACAACGAAACCTTTTACCCGTTTCCATGATTAAATCCATTCGGATAATGCTTGCTAATGCTACATATTTCGATTATGAAATATGGCAGATGAACTTCAAAATCGCTTTCCTTAACGGAAACCTTTTGGCGGATGTTTATGTACAACAGCCTGACGGTTTTTCGTGCCAAAACATGCAAAAAAAGGTTTGCAAGTTAAATCGATCCATTTATGGATTGGAGAAAACATTGCGTTCTTGGAACTAATGTTTTGATGAAATCATATTAAAATATGGTTTCATTCAAAACGAAAATGATTCTTGTGTATATAACAAGGTTAGTGGGAGCGCACTGACATTGATTGTCATATACGTTGATGATGTATTGCTTCTTAGCAATGACATTACCATACTAAAATCGGTGAAAGCTTGGCTTTCATTAAAATTCTCCATGAAATACTTGGGAGAGGCAACCTTTATTCTAGGAATAAGGATCTACTGGATAGATCTAAAAGTTTTTGGCACTCTCCGAGAACTCATACATTTACAAACATATACGTGACCTGGTGTCTCATATTCTTTGAGCATCTGCACTCACTATCAGGCCGATCCAGGTGATGGTCACTAGATTGATGTTAAGATCATCCTTATGTATCTTAGACGAACTAAGGATGCTTTCTTAGTATATGGAGAAGGAGAACTTGAGGTAACTGGGTTCACCGATGCAAGTTTCGAAACCGATAAAGACGACTATAAGTCGCAATAAGGGTACATATTTTGTTTGAACAACGGAACAGTGAGCTGGAAATCTTCCAAGCAAGATAATGTTGCCGATTCAACAAAAAAAGCAGAATACATTGCTAGGCTGCGGCAACAAAATAAGCATTTTGGATCTATTAAATTCCTAACTTGATTAGGAGTAGTTCTGTTTGCTGCTGAGCTGGGCTACAGCACAGGCTAAAGAACCACTGTCTCATCAATGATCCAAGTATGTACTTCGATGGTTTCATCTGATTCGTGAGATCATACATCGTGGCAATGTAAAGATAGAAAATATCATTTCAGATGATAACCTTGCATATCCGCTGACAAAGTGATACCTCCGTATAAGTATGAGCGACCCGTACATAGTTCATGTGTTAGACACTTAAGTGATTGGCTATAGGCCAAGTGGGAGATTGTTGGACAATTATGACCCATAGCATCACTATTTGTAAGAGACATGGTGTTTTTGTACAAATTAACTATATGACAAAAGAAATTGCTCATTTATCATTTGTAATTGGATTACTTGGATATATAAATGATAAAAGTCCATATGATTAGTACCAGATTGAAAAGATATGAGACAGTATTAATCCATGAAAGGTTTAATCATTAAATATCCCTAGTCGTAGTATTATCGAGACTGAACATCGATAATGTGGAATAGACTAGTATTACACTTGTGCGCGTTATGGAAGCTTAACGACATAGTTCTCATATATTTAAGTATTGGATACTTATGCAAGTGTGATAGGAGGTTCTGTTAACCATTGGACCAAGAACACCTTCGCTCTGGATAGACCCCTTGGAGTCCCATTGGTATTATGACTATGTGTCTATGGGAATCCGAATTAGGGTACGTGTATGTGGTCTGAACTTGGGACTTGTATCGCTAATACTTGCGACAATTAGTATGCTTTGGTTTGGGTCATCCGAAGCTTTAATAGGTTCTGTGTACGCCTCTTCTGGGTTTACTGAGAATCGTCGTGTATTAGGTGTGATGTCAAGATGGAAGTATCACTTCAGTCATATGGAGATGATGATCACTGATGAGTGGTAAATATATCACTATTTCCCACTCATTTGACCTAATATTTCGTATAGATTCTTGAGTTTTGTGAATATTTTGATGTGTTTTGTGTTATTTTGTAGATAAATAAAGTTTCCGGACATTCTTGAGGTGATTTGGGGCCAAAACAGTAAAAAATGACATCAAAGGGCAAGAAAATCATTTGGCACGTCGCGACGCCTAACGTGCGCCGGCCTGTGCTAACTTGTGCCGCTTCATGCTAAAATGCACCGTTCCACATGTCAAAATCTGAGAAGTCTGCTAACAAACTCCAGATGCTAACGTCCGCTTGCCACGTGTCAATATCAGAGGATATCTACTAACATGCACCGTGACATGTGTCATCATCCTATGGTGTCGATAATCGCCATCGCCAACGTGTCATCCACGTGTTAGCCAAGTAGACATCCACATCAGTAACATGCCAAGTCAATATGCGATGTCATCGTTATATCATCATCCGCCAATCATTGCATGCCACGTGTCACAATCTTATGGTGCCGACGATCCACATCGCCATGTCATCGCCACATCAGCATAATAATTCAGCTCTCAGCCGCCTCTGCCACGTGTCACCTTATCACCGAATCCATATGCCACGTGTCGAACTCTTTGTTGGTCGGTGCGTAATCACATGCGTATAATGCAAATGCACGTATCGTTCAAGTAGTATGAAAAGTATCGATCCCACGAGGACTTAATACCTAATCTATTAATTTTATGAGGTCAAATGATTACTAGTATCTAACAGGTTGATTGATTGATTTAAAATGGTGATGATTTTAAATTTAAAAACAAGTGAATAAAATTGTACGAAAGTAGGTTTAAGAAAATTCAATATTTAGGAAACTATCTAGGGTTGTGAATCTTTCTAATATCTTTTGTGCAATATATCGGTTTACTAACCTGGAACACTAAATTATGCGAAAGCCTCTGTCGATGGTCAGATGCAAATACCCAGTATAACCCAATTGAACCATATGTCTATGTCAACCAAATTACCAGGATTCATTAAGTTTAAGTTCCAATTATGGCTACCCCCGCCCGACAGGTATATGTCTATCCTGTAAGGAAATCTATTAAAGGGTTATCTATCCTCAAGGAAGATCGTGAGCTATTACGTCTAAGGCTGAAACCTAAAATTCCTTTGTCAAGTTTATTTTAGATTTACCAGATCAATCTTATTAATGGCCAATTGACAAGACGCATTAGGCTTAAGACTTAATAAGTAAACCTTTAAATTACCCAAACTATAAAATAACCCATTATCAACTGGTGATATTGGATTTCATCACAACCCCAGATAACGGGCTTAGTTACGACACATATTTACGGGTAGTAAAAACTTAAATAAAATAAAAGACATAAAGTAAAATGCTGAAAAGTAAATTGCTGAAAAGTAAATGACGGAAAGTAAATGCTGAACTTAAATACTGAAAATTAAATGCTAAAAAGTAAATGCTGAAAGTAAATTACTGAAAAGTAAATGCTGAAAGTAAATTGCTGAAAAGTAAATGCTGAAAGTAAATTGCTCAAAAGTAAATAAAGTAAAACTATCATAAAAGAAAATCCTGAGGTAAAAGGATCCACTTTTATTACTTTTATTTTAGATATCTCCCTTAATATAATATATTAACTTTGCATGATAATTACCCACCATCCATATAGGCGGTATCCAGACTAAGTTAAATTAATAATTAATTACCATCCGACCAATCAGGCGGTATCCAGTTTAGTCAGGTTAAAACCAATTTAAATAATTAACAACCGACCAATATGGCGGTATCCTCATTAAGTCAGGTTTTAACTAGTTTATATATTATAATTAAGGGAGATTAATCTACATATTAGTAATAAAAGTTTTACCTTTTACCCCAGCTAAGGGGAGTTACCTCCTCATTACTGAAAAGTAAAAACTGAAAATTAAAGAAAGAAAAGTATTGTGCATAAAAGTACATTGCGGAAAGTAAAAACTGAAAAGTAAAGAAAAGAAAGTACGAAAGTGGAAATTAATTACTGAAAGCTGTAAATAAACAAACAAGATACAATCTTCTTAGTATTCTTAAGGAATTCCTTAGAAGAAAGTATGAATTTACAAATGAAATGGCTTAGTATTTATAGGCAAAATTTTGCCTCCATCAAATCATCCACCAAATCCATTATTAATTGCTCCACTAATTGCTCCACCAAATCCATTATTAATTGATCCACTAATTGCTTATCATGTTTGGTGGTGATTTGATAATTTTTATTATTTATTTATTAATTTATTTTTTGCTTTGAAAATGACTTTAATAATTACACACAACACACTTCTGGATGGTTCATCAATTTTGGGCATGAAATATTCAGAATGCAAAATTATTTTGTCTTTCCAAGTTGTAGATATTTGAGTCTTCTTTAATCTGGAACTTGAATCAGCTCAATCCGATATCGGAGTAAAACGTTATGCCCAAAATACGACAGATGCGAAAAACTAGAATTTCCAAAACTACACTTCGTTAAAACGCCCTTTCAAGTTTCCAATCTCCAAAATTAATATGTCAAGTCCAATATTTGCCCTTGTTTGACCCACATTTCGTCCTAAATGATTTCATTGTGTCCCAATATTATTTTATCTGCAAAATAAACTAAAACACATCAAAACGTTCATCAAACCCGAGAAACTAAAAAATATATTAAGTAAAAGAGGCGGTAAATATTGATATATTTTCAGCTCATCACACCCCCAAACCTAACATTTTGCCAGTCCTCGAGAAAAACAACAAAATAAAATACAAGAAACAATTAAAATTAAACTAAGCCACTTTCGTAGGGATCGCAATTGCATTTAGCATATGCAACAAGCCTTTAAACCCCTAGGTGTCCCTAGTGGACAACTTATAGTCTCGTGAAAGCTTACAGTAACGATACCCACAAACATTTTACAAAAGTAAAAAAGATAATAAAACTAATGCACACAAAAGTAAAAAGACAAGAGAATAAAAAAGTTAGTAACTAATCAGGTGAAACTTCTACTCCAAGTTACTAGTTGTTTTCTTTCTTTCTAAATTACTGAATAAGTCAATTCTCCGATTATATTTACCATTCTCCATATGCACAGCCGACAAAATATTAATCAACTCATTTTTGTCCACAACAGTCACAAGTGCAGTTGATAAGAGAGTAATATTTTTGTCCTAAAGTTTTATCAGAATTCACACCTTTTTGCAGCAATGGAATAATTTTTCTGATATTTTTTGTATTATTTATATACAATATCTTCCATCTGTGTAGCGAGTGTTGGGTCGGTAGCTCCCAAACCAGTTGGCTTTAAGGCACCAGGTGTTAAGACACCCATACAGACTTAATTACTCAGACTTCAGATATATATATTTTTGCAGCATCTTTGATCCATGTAGCGAGCTTTGGGCCAGTGACTCCCAAACCAGTTGGTTTTAGGGCACTAGGTGTTAAAACACCCTTACAGACTTAATAACTCGGATCTCATACGTTTTTTTTTTTTTTTTTTTTTTTACTCCATCACTTTTTGAGATGCTGGCTCCAATTAAACTAGAGCACTGAATATTACAAACTTTTCAATTATAGCTCATGTCCGTATGTTACCATGCATGTTGATAATATCTGCCAACTGAGCATATGAAAATCCATTTTAGTCAGTATTATGGAGAATTCACAAATTAAATAATTTAAAATGAAATAAACAAAAATTAACTTGTTTCGAAAATAGGTTTGAAATACGTCTCAGGAGTGGAAACTCCTTACTCAGCTATCTCTGACCAATTCACCTTTTTAGTCAAAATAAAAACAAAAACGCAAAATATTTTTGTAATTTTTGAAAAATTTTCAATTTTTTTGTATTTTTATATACAATATCTTCCATCTGTGTAGCGAGTGTTGGGTCGGTAGCTCCCAAACCAGTTGGCTTTAAGGCACCAGGTGTTAAGACACCCATACAGACTTAATTATTCAAACTTCAGATATATATATTTTTGCAGCATCTTTGATCCATGTAGCGAGCTTTGGGCCAGTGACTCCCAAACCAGTTGGTTTTAGGGCAATAGGTGTTAAAACACCCTTACAGACTTAATAACTCGGATCTCATACGTTTTTTTTTTTTTTTTTTTACTCCATCACTTTTTGAGATGCTGGCTCCAATTAAACTAGAGCACTGAATATTACAAACTTTTCAATTATAGCTCATGTCCGTATGTTACCATGCATGTTGATAATATCTGCCAACTGAGCATATGAAAATCCATTTTAGTCAGTATTATGGAGAATTCACAAATTAAATAATTTAAAATGAAATAAACAAAAATTAACTTGTTTCGAAAATAGGTTTGAAATACGTCTCAGGAGTGGAAACTCCTTACTCTTCTATCTCTGACCAATTTCACCTTTTTAGTCAAAATAAAAACAAAAACGCAAAATATTTTTGTAATTTTTGAAAAATTTTCAATTTTTTTGTATTTTTCGAAAATTTTTGGCCTAAAAATAAAAACAACACACAATTAAAAAAAAGATACTAATCAACTAATTTCCTCCCCAAACCTAAATGAGACATTGTCCCCAATGTCTTAAACAGTAGAAGAAGAGTTTAGAAGATAGTACCTGGTTAACTGAAACTCTACACGAAAAGTTAAAGGTTAAGATCCAGATTAATCCGACGCCTCTTACCACTATCGTCCTCGGACCAATTTATCTTTGAAAGGATAGGGATTTGTGGTTCATAGGCTAAGATTTGGTCAATTAGATCCGGAGCAGTTCTGGCAGTGAAGATGAGTTCTTTTAAAGGTTTTGACACAAACCCATTTCTCCGGGCATCATCAAGAAACACACAAAGAAAATCATAAAATCCTTCAGCGTTGTACAGTCCAAGCGGTTTCTGGTGTATGTTCAGGTTCGCCCAAGATAACACTGTAAAAATTTCCTCCAATGTACCCAAGCCACCTGGCAAAGCAATAAAAGCATCAGAGTGGTTAAACATTTCCACTAGTCGCTCAGACAGACCTGGCACAATAAGTTCCTCTCCGTTTGATGGTTCAATAAGATTTGCCTCTCCCAAGGGTTTTGGGATGATTCCCAAAATGTGACTGCCTCCTTCTTGTACAGCTTTTGAAACGATCTCCATAAGTCCAAGATTGCGTCCGCCATATACTAAATGCATATTCTTTGCAGATAAGATTCGACCCAATTCCTGTGCTGCTTCTACGTATTGTGGCTTAACACCAACACTAGTACCGCAAAACACACAGATGTTTTCAACTCATCTTCTTGAAGTGGCTTCCATGTTTTACTCTGGATGTCTTCAAAAGTGCAATGATGAGTTGAATTTATAACACCTGAAAATGGTGAGTAAAATAATAGCACTAGTACCTGCCAAATGACAATTATTAGTTAATAGTAAAATAAATCGTGATAGTCAAAAAGGTCTGGATCCTGTCGGAGAAAATAAAAGAAAACAACAAAACAAATTACAATTATTAGGAAAAGACAAAGAGATATAATATTTACAAATAAAGTAGCGGCTTGATTGACGTCTATGCGTCAAGGACAAGATTCCCATCCAATTTTTTTATAAATTGGCAAAAATGGGTCTTTTTGAGTTAGATTCCCAAGACTTAACTATTGTCTTTCTTTTTGGAATTGTGTATGCAATCATATCCATTGGGATCTGTCTCAAGAGTCGAAGATATATTATCTACAGACTCCTTACTCAAGCCATCCTTAATGAATTTAATTTTGTCTTCACAATTATCAGACACCATTCCTAAAGAACGACAACGAGTATTGCAATTCCAGCGTGCATATTTATAACAAACACCCATTATTCTTAGCTCTACATTTCTTTGCATAGGTGTTTCTTCCAAAACCAGGCAAATGTGAAATAAAAGAGATAGAAGACTCACCTGCCAATCGGACCCGTGTTTCAATTACCCAACGAATATCATTAGAACACCATGGATCGTTAGTAATCTCACATATTCCAAGCGAGCTTTGTACACTTTCATCATAGAATTTTGGGGAGAGAAGGAAATTGCTTCTGAAGATTTGCGAGAACTTCTTCCATCCTAAAATTACTTAACCTGCAAAAACTAAACACACAAAATGAAATCACACCAAATCACAATATATATAAAAATTACATGGGTTGCCTCCATGCTAGTGCTAAGTTTAACGTCGTCAGCTAGACGTGACTTCTCGAACATTAGGCTGGATCTGAAAGTGTGACACTTTATTTTTGTCGCTCAAATGATTCTCCCTAGTAGTGCTGAACACGTTTGTTTTTAACCTTGAATGTTTTGTTGGAGTCGGGATCATATATCTCAATGGATCTGTCTGGTAAAACCATGGAGATCAGAAAAGGACCTAACAACCGTGATTTTGGCTTCCATGGGAAGAATTTCACCCTTGACTTGTTTAACAGTACCTTCTGCCCTGGTTCTAGTTGTATGCGCACTAACTTCTCTTCATGTCTTTTTTTGGCCTTTTCTTTGTATAATTTAGCATTCTCAAAAAGGCTAATTGTGAAATTCCTCCAATTCGTTGAGCTAGTGGAACTTTTTCTCTTTGTTGCTTATAGTGCAAGAATTGGCTTTTTCAGTGCAAAATACGCTTTATCTTCCAGCTCCACAGGCAATTAACATGTTTTAAGTTTGTCAGTAGAACTTTGCATTGCATTGGAGTTCTGAATGGTACTGTGTATCACATTAAGTCTGAAACATTCCTCATTGTTTTCATCATCTGGGAAATTCATGGCCTTGAAAACATTGAATGTTACTTCTTGGTCATGTACCCTTATGGGTAATTCTCCTTTCTGTACATCCATAATGGTTCGACCTGTAGCCAAGAACGGTCTCCCAAGGATGATTGGCACGTCTGGGTCTTCCTCCATATCAAGGATAATGAAATCTGCTGGGAATATGAATTTGTCAACTTTGACCAGCACATCTTCAACTACGCCTCTTGGAAATACGAGCGTTCTATCAGCAAGTTGTAGAGAGATTGAAGTAGGCATTGTTTCTCCAATCTGTAGTTTCCTGAAAATAGAAAAAGGCATCAAGTTAACACTTGCACCTAAGTCACATAAAGCCTTACCGATATAGTGTTCTCCAATGGTGCATGGGATAGTGAAACTGCCAGGATCTTTCAACTTTGGGGGAAGTTTCCTCTGAATGATGGCACTACATTCTTTCATCAATGCTACTCTCTCGTAATCTCCCAATCTCCGTTTTCGTGAAAGAATGTCTTTCATGAATTTTACATAGCTGGGCATTTCTTCCAAGGCTTCTGCAAATGGAATGTTGATGTGAAGCTTTTTGAACACCTCCAGGAAACGAGCAAACTGCTTGTCCAGTTTGTTTTTCTAAAGACGCTGAGGAAAATGTAGAGGTGGAGTGATTTGTTCTTTTTCCTTTGCTTCTTTTTCCTCCATCTGTTGCTTTGTTTCTTTTGGAATATCTTCAATTGTTGCCTTGTTTCCAACATCTTTGTTGATTTCAGTACCGCTTTTTAACATGATGGCATGGCATTCCTCCTTTCCCATTTTCCTTGGATTTGGCTTTGTGTTGCTAGGAAGGGTACCTGGCGGTCTGTAACTCTGAGCATTGGCCAGTTGTCCCATTTGATTTTCCAGTGCTTTAATAGAGGCTGAATGGCTTTGATTCAATGCTACTTGATTTTGAACCATAGCTGCTAAAGCATCGTTTTTTGCTTCTTATTTCTTCAATTGGGCCAGGACTTTTATTATTCCTTGTTCTTTTTCATGCTCCTGGCCTTTGTTCTATTGCTGGAATCCATGTGGTGGATAGATCTATTGTTGGAATCCCAGTGGGGGATTTTTCTTTTGCCCTGAATTGTTTCTCCATGAAAAATTCGGATGATTCCTCCACCATGGGTTGTAGGTGTTGGAATATGGATTGTTCCCCTGTCTGTTGAAATTGTTGACATAATTCACCGTTTCTTCAAGTTGGTTTTGTTCTGATGCTCCTCCATATGGTGAACTTTTGGATCCACCATTAACTTTCATGTTAAGAGTTTCCCGATTTTTGCAAATCACATCCAGCTTGGAATTCAGTGCTGTGTTGGCTCCAACATCATAAATTCCTGCAATTCTTTGGATCATGCTCCTTTCTGTTGGCCATAAAGAATTGTTGTTGGCCATTTCTTCAATTAAGTCCCAGGCCTGGACTTGTAGCCACTTTGCGATCTCATGATGAAGACATTCCCAGGCCTGGACTGCTGAATCATCTAGATGCATGTTTTGATGTCACCAGTATTTGCTGGTAAGAGAGGAAGTATAATACAAGAAATGAGTCTATCAACCACCGGAATGGTTCTGTCTCGAATGGGAATCGATGGTGCAACGTTCAAAGGTTCAGGTTCCATGTTAATGATTGCTTCTTGGCCTTCTCGCCTTTCCCTTCTCAACTGTCTGATGGTTCTTTCAATTTCTGGGTCAAGCGGTCGGAGTTCAAAGCTTCTGGTTCATCTCATGTAGTTTCTGAGAACCTTAAACACAAGAAAACAAAAATAATAAGTAAAAAGAAATTACATACAAGTAACGTATCTAACCCCAAAACTAATAGTGAAAGATAAATAAGTCCCCGGCAACGACGCCAAAAACCTGGCCGGTGTATAATCACACGCGTATAACACAAGCGCACGTATCGTTCAAGTAGTATAAAAAGTATCGATCCCACAAGGACTTAATACCTAATCTATTAATTTTATGAGGTCAAATGATTACTAGTATCTAACAAGTTGATTGATTGATTTGAAATGGTGATGATTTTAAATTTAAAAACAAGTGAATAAAATTGTACGAAAATAGGTTTAAGAAAATTCAATATTTAGGAAATTATCTAGGGTTGTGAATCTTTCTAATATCTTTTAAAAAAAATGAAGTGGTTAGTTCATGTTTGTGCAATATATCGGTTTACTAACCTGGAACACTAAATTATGCGAAAGCCTCTGTCGATGGTCAGATGCAAATACCCAATATAACCCAATTGAACCATATGTCTATGTCAAACAAATTACCTGGATTCATTAAGTTTAAGTTCCAATTATGGCTACCCCCGCCCGACAGGTATATGTCTATCCTATAAGAAAATCTATTAAAGGGTTATATATCCTCAAGGAAGATCGTGAGCTATTAAGTCTTAGGCTGAAACCTAAAATTTCTTTGTCAAGTTTATTTTAGATTTACCAGATCAATCTTATTAATGGCCAATTAACAAGACGCATTAAGCTTAAGACTTAATAAGTAAACCTTTAATTTACCCAAACTATAAAATAACCCATTATCAACTGGTGATATTGGATTTCATCACAACCCTAGATAACTGGCTTAGTTACGACACATATTTACGGGTAGTAAGAACTTAAATAAAATAAAAGACATAAAGTAAAATGCTGAAAAGTAAATTGCTGAAAAGTAAATGACTGAAAGTAAATGCTGAAATTAAATATTGAAAATTAAATGCTGAAAAGTAAATGCTGAAAGTAAATTTCTGAAAAGTAAATGCTGAATGTAAATTGCTGAAAGTAAATTGCTGAAAAATAAATGCTGAAAGTAAATTGCTGAAATGTAAATGAAGTAAAAGTACAATAAAAGAAAATGCTGAGGTAAAAGGATCCACTTTTATCACTTCTATTTTAGATATCTCCTTTAATATAATATATTAACTTTGCATGATAATTACCAAACAACCATATAGGCGGTATCCAGATTAAGTCAAATTAATAATTAATTACCAACCGACCAATCAGGTGGTATCCAGTTTAGTCAGGTTAAAACCAATTTAAATAATTACCAATCGACCAATATGGCAGTATTCTCGTTAAGTCAGGTTTTAACTGTTAGGTTTCTACGGTCTAACCGGGATCGATTTAAGTAACGAAACAATATGCGAATACATCAAGGAGTTGCGGAATACTCACAATGATCGGTTGAGCGATGCGACGAACATAAAAACTTCAAGCTTTTCTCCTCCAAGGTTCACGACAGTGGCTGTTTTTGTGTCCTCCAAATTCGACCATGGATGATCCATCAAGCTCCAAGCTTTGGTTGATGATTCCATGCTCACGGGTGCGGTTCCCTATCACCTTCGCAAGACCCCGGAAGTGTGCTAGCACTTAGGAATTTTTGCCACATAAATTCCTTAGTTTCTCCTTCATATTCGGTCAAACCAGAAAAATGAAGAGGAAGAAAAATGGCCTATGGCCGTGAGAGAGAGGGAGAAGCTTTTGGCTCCAAAAAACGTGAGTAATCAAGAGAGATAGAAGAAAATGTGTTAAGTATTTTGTTTTTGATTTTCCAAAAATCAAATACCAAAACCATTTCCAAAAATACAAAAGTCAAAGGCAAAAAACAATCAATGCCTTCCAACTACCGACATCAATCTATAGTGACATGTTGTCACATCACTCCAAGTGACTAGACATCACATCAATCGATTGAGAAGTGATTTGACGCTTGATGTGACTTGTGGGCCGTGCTTGAATTCGAAATGCGAGTGTGCCCACAAACACTCCCGGGCTCGGGTTCGCTAATTCCAAATTAACGAATTTTCCGTTGGGACGTAATTAAATAATTATGCCTAGTAAAATTACTATTCACGTCGCTAACCAATTAATTCTAAATTAACTCGTTCACCCGAATTAAAATCTAATTTCAATTCCGCGTTGAAATCCAATTTCGTATAATATATCGAATTTATTATTTTCTCGATTAATTCCAAATTAATCGTTCTCTCTCTTTAAATAATATTTTATCCCAGATAAAATATCTCCGTAATTAATCCCAGATTAATTTTCTCTCTCATCTAATTAATCCCAGATTAATAAAGTGCGGGTCATACTATTGAGTGAGGAACGGACAAACCCGAGTGCAGCGGAAAACCCGCCCGAGATCAAATCGCGAGCGAATAAAATATATATATATATTTTTTTTTTTTCGGCAGTCCTTAAAAATAGTGGGTTTAAAAATTTTTAATTACAAACTTAAAATTTCCAATGCATTAAAACATTTTCATGTATTAAAAATTACCATAAGTCCATTTAAAAATTTCAACACACTTTAATCAATTTATCAACTATTGACAAATTAAAACTAAGCATCCTAATTATTTCCAACACTTGAAAATAATCCAAACATACTAAAATTAATTTTCCAACATTTGAAAAATTAATTCAAGCATACAATATAATTTTCCAACTCTTGAAAAAATTAATCCAAGCATTCAAAATTAACATATCAACTATATACTAATTTTCAACACTTAAATGCTTCTAATTCCTCACATACATGCTACCAATTTATCCAACACTTCCATAATAATTTTTCTCAACTAAATTAATCAACAAATTGAACAAATAAATTCACAAATTAAATGTACCAACAAGCTTTGTCAATTGATCCTTCCTTCAAGCTTTTCCAAATTTTCCAAGCTTTAAGCTTTCTCCAAATCTCTTCTTCCTCCACCAAATTAAGCAACTCAAGGAACAAATCTTGGTGATCAAAAGGTGGTTTGATCACTCAAGAGTAGCAACCAACTTTTCCCCAAATTTTAACTCTTAAAACCCTAGGAAAAAGAAAATCTCAAGAACATAAATTAACCCTTAACACTTAGGGATTAATTCCATGGACTTGATTATATGTAGGGTAATATTTGGTGAGATTATAGGCTTGGATTTGAGAGCAAAACCAAAGCTTTTCTTTCCTCTTGGTTCGACAGTAGCTTGCTGCTTCTTCAAAAAAAAATTGTTTTTCTTTTGTTCTCTGATTTCGGCAAGCAGAGAGTAACCAAGCAAAAACTAAAACTAATTTTTTCTTTTCTTCTTTGTTACTTCGGCAGAGAGGCAGAGAAGGAAAAAGTGAAGTTCTTTTTCAATTTTTGCTTTTTGTTTTTTATTAAAAGAAAATAAAGAAAACCTAACCCAAGCCATATAATATAACCATGGTTTAAGGAATCTTTTATCTACACGACTTGTTTCAAAAAAAACAACTCAACCATAGTTAACTTATCTCACCAACCAAGGTAACAAAATTGCAATTAAAAGATTTTAGTTACTTTAACTAAAAACATTCAATTACATTAACTACTTTAATTAATTAAAACATTTATTTGTATAAACCAAGTAACTAATTTTATATATTAATTTAACAATTAAATAATTTCACAAAATAATTACTAATTTAATGTAAATCAAATTTACATTTATTATACAATAAAAATTATATCAACTCTTGATATAAAATTAATTAATTCATTCATCTCATGAATTATCAGATTAAACAATTTAATCCTAAAAACCCAAAATATTTTGTCAACATTTGACGAAAGGTCGCCCTAGTGCTCAACGAGTAAACTCAATATAATGGAACTCTCTAGGCTCACGTTCGGTTGTTATTTATATATATACATATATATATCTCATATACTTATATACATATTTCTTGAAGGCCTGTCCACCTACAAATCATGACTAAACAACACGACACGTCGAACCATACAAGTCGAGGTTAAAACGCTAATGTATAATCCCTTCGTCATTAGCATTTCCAATTGAGTAAGGTTATAGTTATACTGTCAAAACCTTATCTACTCAATATATGAAATTTTTATCCTTATATTCCATTAATAAATAATATAGCAAAACTCTTTTTGAATATTATTTATAATGTTAAAGAAACAATTTCTTCAACGAACTTTCGGCCAAAAGATTTCCGGAATATATTCTAAAAATTTCTGGAAACAAAATCCAACCATATGGACTGACGAATCCTCATATTAACACACACCGATCTTCGTGAGCATTGGTCTATACCTAACAGTCATCCATGAAAGGTCTCTGACATGCATGGTATCAGGCACAGAGGATCACTCACAAGACCACCGTGGTGTCTCAAGTCAAAGGACCACAATAACTACTCAACTCGAAAAGATAACTATTGACAGTTTTATGGAATATCTATTAGTCATCTTTTATGAGTTAATTCAACATTCATTCAACTAATGAATATATGCATTTCTATACGAACTTCCGCTAAGCTCACAGTCTGTTGAGACAAACCATATGTCCATTACATATATAGACAATGCACTAGTCTTACCAATATAATGACCGACCCATGTCAATATATCTAGACTAGGAATAATTTATATTCGAGAGAATGCGTGATATTTCTCAACACCATTTGCAACTCTTGCAACTATATCACCATATGTAGTAACTCTCGGGTCTTTACTAAATTCATATAAGGTTCCGAGTGTAACTCGAAATCTCTAACTCTTAGAGTAATCTAACAATTAGATTTACATTATATAAATAAAGTAAGAGTTTTACCATATTAATAAATAAATAACCATGATAAAATAAATATTATATTGCATAAATATCAAATATTCTTACAAAAAGTGAATGGTGCTCGATCACCATTTCCAACACTCCCAATTGATCTAGTGCCATTCACGATGGTGTCTAATACCCATAGACTCCACGTGTTTCTCAAACACCTTGGGAGTTGAGGCTTTAGTCAATGGATCCGCTATATTTTGTTCAGTTCGAACTTTACAAACTTTAATGGCACCGCCATTGTGAGAAAACACAAACCCAAATGTAGACTTTCTATCATCTGGATTAGATTGAAAATCTGAATCCGTGTAACCTCTCAACTGTAAGTCATTTTCTCCATATATGAGAAACTTATCCTTTGCACCCTAAAGGTATTTCAGGATATGTTTCACAGCCATCCAATGGTCCTGACCCGGATCAAACTGATAACGACTTGTAACACTTATAGCCTTGCTGATATCAGGTCTAGTACATAACATGGCATATATTATGCTACCTACAGCGGAAGCATAAGGCTGGCTAAGCATTTTAGCCCTTTCATCATCTGTCTTAGGACACATTTTCTTAGACAGATGAATACCATGTTTGAAAGGCACATTGACTGTCTTACAGTCAATAAAGTTGTACCTTTCTAAGATCAAATCAATGTACTTGGACTGAGAGAGTCCTATCAACCTCCTCGCTCTATCTCTATAAAGCTTTATACCTAGTATATAAGAGGCCTATCCCAAATCCTTCATGGAGAAATTCTTACTAAGATAGGCTTTAACAGATTGTAACATACCTATATCGTTTCCGATAATAAGTATATCATCAACATAAAGCACTAAGAAGATTATCATGCTCCCACTAACCTTTTTATAGACACGGGATTCCTCTTCGTTTTTTATGAAACCAGACGATCTGATCACATCGTCAAAATGAAGATTCCAACTACGGGAAGCTTGTTTAAGTCCATAAATAGACCTTTCAAGCTTACATACCAGATTATGATCTTTGGCGAATGCGAATCCCTCGGGTTGTTCCATATGGATATCTTCCTCAAGATTTCCATTCAGAAAAGCCGTTTTCACATCCATCTGCCAAATTTCATAATCATAGTGTGCGGCAATAGCTAATAAAATCCTGATTGACTTAAGCATGGCTACAGGAGAAAAGGTTTCCTCATAATCAATACCTGATTTCTGAGTATATCCTTTTGCTACTAGTCGGGCCTTAAGGGTTTCAACCTTTCCATCGGGCCTCCGCTTCCTCTTGTAAACCCATTTACAACCGATAGGAACAATTCCGTCGGGAAGCGGAACCAAGTTTCAGACTTGATTATCATGCATTGAGGCAATCTCGGATTTCATAGCTTCCAGCCATTTCTCCGCATCGATGTCTAACATCGCCTCTCTATAAGTTAAAGGATCTTTTTCTTCAATTAAGAAAACATCGAGCGTATCATCAGATGACGTCCTGTACCTGACAGGGGGTCTCGATATCCTTTGTGACCTACGAGGTGGTTGTGTCAAAGGTATCTCATCTTCTTGAACTTCTGGTTCTATCGTCGATTCAATGTTACTTTGATTGACTTCATCTAAATCAATCATTCTATGATCTGCACTTTCTAACACAAATTGTGTTTCTAAGAAAGTTGCATTCCAAGCAACGAACACATTTCGATTCTCGGGATCATAGAACTGATATCCCATGGAATTTTTAGGATATCTAATGAATCGATACTTGTACCCTCTAGGTGCAAGTTTATCCCGCTATGCAACTCTTACATAGGCAGGACAACCCCAAATCTTAACATATTTAAGACTCAGTTTCTTTCCAGTCCATAACTCATACGGAGTAGTTGGAACATCTTTCGATGGAACTTTGTTCAAAAGATGAGCGGCAGTGTCTAGAGCATGGCCCCACAAGTATATTGGTAGATCAGTAAAACTCATTATCGATCGAACCATATCTAATAAAGTTCGATTCCTCCTCTCCGAAACACCATTGTGTTGAGGAGTGCCTGGAGGAGCATACTGAGCGAGAATCCCATTCTCTTTTAAATAACTCACGAACTCACTGCTCATGTACTCACCGCCCCGATCTGATCGAAGGCATTTCAAGAGTTTTCCGGTTTGTTTCTCTACTTCAAATCGGTATTCTTTGAACTTTTCAAAAGTTTCCGATTTGTGTTTCATAAGAAACACATAACCATATCGTGACAAATCATCGATAAAAGTTACAAAGTATTGAAACCCACCCATGGTAGCATGATTTAAAGGACCACATACATCGGAATGTACAAGTTCCAATAAATCATTAGCACGGTGTCCAACACCACTAAATGAGGATTTG
The DNA here is from genome assembly GCA_019454045.1 of Zanthoxylum bungeanum. NCBI lineage: Eukaryota > Viridiplantae > Streptophyta > Magnoliopsida > Sapindales > Rutaceae > Zanthoxylum > Zanthoxylum bungeanum. The sequence continues at coordinate 58,238 of SKCR01038484.1, read as the reverse complement.
GTCATTTTACCTTGAATACAATATTCGTAAACTGGTAAAGGTTCTATGGTTAGATCTGATATCACACCATCCTTAACTAGTTTGGTTAGGCGTTTTATGCCTATATGACCTAATCTCATATGCCAAAGTTCTGTGTTATTTATTTCTTCCGATCTTTTCCTTTTAGATTTCTCTATATTAAAAACATCACGATTTTTGGTAAGAATGTAATGACCATCAACCATGGGACATGAAACAAGCAAAACATTCACATTATCATATAAATTCAAAAGACCATCTTTAATATTTACATGAAATCCTTCGCTGTCAAGTACAGGAAGTGAGATGATTTGCCGTATCATAGTCGGCACAAAATAACAGTATTAAGTTTAATATTACATTCATCAGAGAGTTTCAAAAACAAAATTCCTACTGCTTCAACTTGTAGAGAATCTCCATTCCCTACTTGCAGCTGGATCTCTCCCGGCTTCAATCTTCTAATTTCCCTCAGATCCTGCAACGAATTGCAGATATGAGAAGGACAAGCAGTGTCTAACACCCAAGTAGAACTAGAATCAAAAGCAAGTGTAATGTCAATAATAGGAAAACAAATACCTGAGGGAGCTTTCTTCAAAGAGGCTAAATATTTCGGACAGTTGCGTTTCCAGTGTCCAAGCATGTCGCAGTGGAAACATTTTCCTTTTGCAGCATTTGTCTTCACCTTTGGCTTAGAAACCCCTGCGGAAGCAACCTTTGGACCTTTACCTTTAACTTTCTTCTTCTTTTTCTGTTTCTTCCCTGCCGGCTTATGAGAAGCCTGAGAAGGTCCAGAAGAAGAACCACCAGTGACCATGAAAGCAGAACTATTCTTATTCATGTCTTCTTGAGCCGTCAGCAACATATTGTGCAACTCAGAATAGGTTGGAAGCATCTTATGCATGTTAAAGTTAACGATAAGGTCATTGAAAGACTTTGGAAGAGATGCGAGAATCACACTATTCCCGAGGCGGTTATCAATAGGAATATCCATCCTTTCAAGCTCTTCGATACAGTCTATTAGCCTCATCACATGTGGGCTAACAGGTTTTCCCTCCGGGAGGAAAGTATGGAAAAGCTCGACAGCCACCCTATGCATCTCTACCTGTGGTCGATCACTGAACAGGTCCTTCATATGCATCAAAATGGATCCGGAATCAGGCATCGGCATATACTTCCTCTGTAGTTCCGGCACCATAGATCCCAAGATGTATGACCGGACTTTCCGATCATCATCCTTCCATTTGATGAACGTCTCACGTTTTTCATCTAAAGCATCATCCGAAACCCTTGCGGGCATTGGACGATCAAGAACATATTCAAGTTGCTCCGCTTGGCAAAGAATTCGGAGATTCATGAACCAAACATTATAGTTAACAGCACCCTGGAGCCTATGCGTATCAAGTATACGCGAAAGCGGGTTCGACACAGACATTCTAACTACACAATGATAAAATAAAGCAGAAATTAATATTTAAATATCATGATAAAAACACTAAATAGAATATGGATTTACTTTTTCTATAAAGTGCCCTCGCATTGTTTTACATATTCTTTATAATCTCTACAAACAAGAATACGAAAATTTAACTCTTAAATCTCACAAAGCAAAGTAGATACTTCTTGACATTTACGCAAATCTCACGCTTTAGCAATATTGTGTTGGACAAAATGACCCATAGTGTCACTATTTGTACAGATCACGGTGTTGTTGTACAAATTAACTATGTAACAAGGAAATTGCACTCTCATCATTTGTGATTAGATCACCATAAATGTATAAATGAAGAGAGGTCCATATGATTAGTTCCTGGATTGAGATGATATGAGACAGTATCAATCCCCGAAGGATTAATCATTAAATATCCATAGCCGGAGTATTATCGAGACAGGAAATCGATAATGCGGAATAGGCTAGTATTGCACTTGTGCGCGTTGTGAGGGCACAACGGCATAGTTCTCATATATATATAAGTATTGGATACTTATGCAAGTACGATAGGAGGTCGTGTTTCACCGATGGTACGGGAAACAGCTTCGCTCTGGATAGACCCCTCGGAATCCCATTGGTATTATGACTATGTGTCTATGGGAGGCCGAAATCAAGGTAAGTGTGTATAGTCTTAACCTGAGACTTACATCGCTAATAATTACGATAATCGATAGACTTTGGTCTTGGTGGTATATGGCTTTAACCGGTTCTGCGTACACCACTTCTGGGTTTATCAGAAAGTCGTAGTGTATTGGGTGTGATGTCAAGACGGAAGTATCACTTCAGTCATATTGGAGATGATGTCACGCAGGATACGGTATTAGTGCTCTTAAGTGTTGCGCAACCAATCAGGATATTGTGACCAGGTCATGAATATCCGATTATAGAGACTAGTTACCAGACATCTGACATGTGCTTCGGACGGGGCAGACACTTATCCAGCCCCAGCCCTAGCACGTGACTATCCGATACTGGGCCGACATGCACAATACTACGGTATACTACGCTTGATACAGATCTATATATTCCTGTAAGAATATTTCTGGAGAATTGGGTAGGCATGGCGCTTTGCTAGAAGCCAGCATTGTCTTGTAAATCGGTATAAACGTAGTACGAGGTACTTACGTGTTCGGATAATTCGACGACCGTATTTACTGCCAACATATCCGGAGATCTCATGGGTCGCTTCCTGAAGATTCACCGATGATGTATAACTCGCACTTTAATTAATCTGGGATTAATTAGAAGAGAGAGAAAATTAATCTGGGATTAATTGCGGAGATATTTTATCTGGGATAAAATATTAATTAAAGAGAGAGAACGATTAATTTAGAATTAATCGATAAAATAATATATTCGATATATTATAAGAAATTGGATTTCGACGCGGAATTAAAATTAGATTTTAATTCGGGCGAACGAATTAATTTAGAATTAATTCGTTAGCGACGTGAATAGTGATTTCGCTAGGTGTAATCATTTAATTACGAACCCGAGCCCGAGTGTGATTGCGAGCGCATTCGTATTTCGAATTCGAGTGCGGCGACGCAAGTCACATCAAGCGTCAAATCAATCGTCACATCAAGCGTCAAATCAAAAGTCACTTTGAGTGATTGATTGATTGATTGATGGATTGATGGATTGACTTGCATCACATCACTTTATTAAAGTGACATGTGAATAGTTGATGTAAGTTGGTGTAATAGTGTTTGGAGGGAAAAACTTTTACTTTTGATTTTATTTAAATCAATTAAGTAATTGGTTTTATTTATTTTTCTTGGAAAATATATAAAGCTTTTTGGAAAAGCTTTTCACCAACCATTTACACAATTTCTTCTCTCTCAATTTCTTTCTCTTCTCTCACGCCCAAACTGAAAAGTGGACTGGTTTTTGAAGCCAATAAAGGCGTGAACAAGGGAAGCCAAGAGTGGGTTTTCATGGTGAAAATTCAAGTGCTAGCACACTTACGAGTCTTGCGAAGGTGGTAGGGAGGTTCACCCATGAACCGGGATCCGTTCGACGAGGCTTGGAGCTCCGTTTTCTCAGCTCAAAACTGAAATATTGAGGCAGTGGACTGCTGCAGTGGGCGTGTAAAACAGTGGGCATTTTGGCCTTGATTCGCCTTCAAATCGACTCAACCGATCGATGTGAGTATTCCGCTACCTCCGTTGATGTATTCACACAATATTTTCATTGCTTGTTTGATCTTGGGACCTAGATTAATACCAACATATTGACCTTTGTAAATTCGAGAAGGTAGACAACTATTGTCAATTGCATCTTCATGCAACTCTTATATTCGGTCCTAAATCAAATCTCATCCTCACGCTTTAGCAATATTGGATAGTTCAATTTTTAGATCAACTTGTCTATTGCCAAAAGTAAGATACTAATATTAACTTCACGCTTTAGCAATATTGGATAATACTTTCTCTTAAATTCGACTCATCTCATGCTTAACCGGAATAGTACAAAACATTATAACCAATCCCTCACGCTTTAGCAATATTGGGAATAATTACAATGGTTTCACTAACACCGTATAGACAAGCCGGACCATGTCATATTTTCAACCAAAATAATAACAATTAATGATCTAGCGTAGAGATTTTTCCAAAGTCAAATGCATACAAATATATAAAATGTATGCATGTCCAAAAATGCCTAAAACATGTAATTCACAATTAAATGTATGCATGGGCATTTTATAACATTGAGAAAAATTGTAAGGAAGATGAACAATTAAAAGCACGTATCGCTCTGATACCACTTGTTGAGTGAGGAACGGACAAACTCGAGTGCAGCGGAAAACCCGCCCGAGATCAAATCGCGAGCGAATAAAATATATATATATATATTTTTTTTTCGGCAGTCCTTAAAAATAGTGGGTTTAAAAATTTTTAATTACAAACTTAAAATTTCCAATGCATTAAAACATTTTCATGTATTAAAAATTACCATAAGTCCATTTAAAAATTTCAACACACTTTAATCAATTTATCAACTATTGACAAATTAAAACTAAGCATCCTAATTATTTCCAACACTTGAAAATAATCCAAACATACTAAAATTAATTTTCCAACATTTGAAAAATTAATTCAAGAATACAATATAATTTTCCAACTCTTGAAAAAATTAATCCAAGCATTCAAAATTAACATATCAACTATATACTAATTTTCAACACTTAAATGCTTCTAATTCCTCACATACATGCTACCAATTTATCCAACACTTCCATAATAATTTTTCTCAACTAAATTAATCAACAAATTGAACAAATAAATTCACAAATTAAATGTACCAACAAGCTTTGTCAATTGATCCTTCCTTCAAGCTTTTCCAATTTTCCAAGCTTTAAGCTTTCTCCAAATCTCTTCTTCCTCCACCAAATTAAGCAACTCAAGGAACAAATCTTGGTGATCAAAAGGTGGTTTGATCACTCAAGAGTAGCAACCAACTTTTCCCCAATTTTAACTCTTAAAACCCTAGGAAAAAGAAAACCTCAAGAACATAAATTAACCCTTAACACTTAGGGATTAATTCCATGGACTTGATTATATGTAGGGTAATATTTGGTGAGATTATAGGCTTGGATTTGAGAGCAAACAAAACCAAGCTTTTCTTTCCTCTTGGTTCGACAGTAGCTTGCTGCTTCTTCAAAAAAAAAATTGTTTTTCTTTTGTTCTCTTGTTCTCTGATTTCGGCAAGCAGAGAGTAACCAAGCAAAAACTAAAACTAATTTTTTCTTTTCTTCTTTGTTACTTCGGCAGAGAGGCAGAGAAGGAAAAAGTGAAGTTCTTTTTCAATTTTTGCTTTTTGTTTTTTATTAAAAGAAAATAAAGAAAACCTAACCCAAGCCATATAATATAACCATGGTTTAAGGAATCTTTTATCTACACCACTTGTTTCAAAAAAAAACAACTCAACCATAGTTAAATTATCTCACCAACCAAGGTAACTAAATTGCAATTAAAAGATTTTAGTTACTTTAACTAAAAACATTCAATTACATTAACTAAAGTTACTTTAATTAATTAAAACATTTATTTGTATAAACCAAGTAACTAATTTTATATATTAATTTAACAATTAAATTAATTTCACAAAATAATTACTAATTTAATGTAAATCAAATTTACATTTATTATACAATAAAAATTATATCAACTCTTGATATAAAATTAATTAATTCAATTCATCTCATGAATTATCAGATTAAACAATTTAATCCTAAAAACCCAAAAAATATTTTGTCAACATTTGACGAAAGGTCGCACTAGTGCTCAACGAGTAAACTAAATATAATGGAACTCTCTAGGCTCACGTTCGGTTGTTATTTATATATATACATATATATATCTCATATACTTATATACATATTTCATGAAGGCCTGTCCACCTACAAATCATGACTAAACAACACGACCCGTCGAACCATACAAGTCGAGGTTAAAACGCTAATGTATAATCCCTTCGTCATTAGCATTTCCAATTGAGTAAGGTTATAGTTATACTGTCAAAACCTTATCTACTCAATATATGAAATTTTTATCCTTATATTCCATTAATAAATAATATAGCAAAACTCTTTTTGAATATTATTTATAATGTTAAAGAAACAATTTCTTCAACGAACTTTCGGCCAAAAGATTTCCGGAATATATTCTAAAAATTTCTGGAAACAAAATCCAACCATATGGACTGACGAATCCTCATATTAACACACACCGATCTTCGTGAGCATCGGTCTATACCTAACAGTCATCCAGAGGCCAGACCATGAAAGGTCTCTGACATGCATGGTATCAGGCACAGAGGATCACTCACAAGACCACCGTGGTGTCTCAAGTCAAAGGACCACAATAACTACTCAACTCGAAAAGATAACTATTGACAGTTTTATGGAATATCTATTAGTCATCTTTTATGAGTTAATTCAACATTCATTCAACTAGTGAATATATGCATTTCTATACGAACTTCCGCTAAGCTCATAGTCTGTTGAGACAAACCATATGTCCATTACATATATAGACAATGCACTAGTCTTACCAATATAATGACCGACCCATGTCAATATATCTAGACTAGGAATAATTATATTCGAGAGAATGCGTGATATTTCTCAACACCATTTGCAACTCTTGCAACTATATCACCATATGTAGTAACTCTCGGGTCTTTACTAAATTCATATAAGGTTCCGAGTGTAACTCGAAATCTCTAACTCTTAGAGTAATCTAACAATTAGATTTACATTATATAAATAAAGTAAGAGTTTTACCATATTAATAAATAAATAACCATGATAAAATAAATATATATTGCATAAATATCAAATATTCATACAAAAAGTGAATGGTGCTCGATCACCATTTCCAACACATACGTCATCGGTGAATCTTCGGGAAGCGACCCATGAGATCCCCGGATGTGTTGGCAGTAAATCCGGTCGTCGAACTATCCGAACACGTATGTACCTAGTACTATGTTTGTACCGATTTACAAGACAAGATTGGCTTCTAGCAAAGCCTCATGCCTACCCAATTCTCCAGAAATATCCTTACATTAATATGTGATCTATATCAGGCGTAGTATACGTAGTATTGCGTATTACGATCCAGTATCGGATGTCACGTGCAAGGCCTGGGGCTGGATATGTGTCTGCCCCGTACGAAGCACATATCGGATCTCTGGTAACTAGTCTCTATAATCGGATAATCATGACCTAGTCATATTATCCCGATGACTACAGTATATAAGACAACCAGTTCCGTATCCTACGTGATCATCATCTCCACTATGACTGGATTGATATTTCCATCTCGACATCACACCCAATACACTACGATTCTCAATATACCCAAAAGAGGCGTACACAGAACCTGTTAAAGCCCTGGACGACCAAAACCAAAGTATATTGATTGTCGCAAGTATTAGCGGTGCAAGTCTTAGGTTAAGACCAAATACACCTACCCTGATTCGGACTTCCATAGACAAATAGTCATACTACCAATGGAATTCCGAGGGGTCTATCCAGAGCGAAGCTGTTTTTCGTACCATCGGTAAAACAAAACCTCCTACTAAACTTGCATGAGTATCCTATATTCGACAATTATGACCCATAGTGTCACTATTTGTACAGATCATGGTGTTGTTGTATAAATTAACTATGTGACAAAGGAGATTGCACTCTTATCATTTTTGATTAGATCACCTAGATGTATAAATGATAGGAGGTCCCTATGATTTGTTCCTGGATGGAGAATGATATGAGACAATATCAGTCCACGAAGGATAAATCATTAAATATCCTTAGTCAGAGTATTATCGAGATTGGACATCGATAAATATGTAAAAGACTAGTATTACACTTGTGCGCGTTGTGAGGGCCCAACAACATAGTTCTCATATATTTGGGTATAGGATACTCATGCAAGTGTAATAGGAGGTTGTGTTTTACTGATGCTACCGGAAACAGCTTCGCTCTGGATAAGACCCCCTCAGAATTCCATTGGTAGTATGACTATGTGTCTATGGAAGTCCAAAATCAGGGTAGGTGTATTTGGTCTTAACTTAAGACTTGCACCGCTAACACTTGCGACAATCAATATACTTTGGTTGCGGTCGTCCAGGGCTTTAACAAGTTCTGTGTATGCCAATGCTGAGTATATTGAGAATCGTAGTGTGTTGGGTGTAATGTCAATACGGAAGTGTCACTCCAGTCATATGGTGATGATGGTCACGTAGGATACGGGACTGGTTCTCTTAAATACTGCAGCTATCGGGATAAAATGACAAGGTCAGGTTTATCCGATTATAGAGACTAGTCACCAGACATCCGCCATGTGCTTCGTACGGGGCAGACACAATTCCAGCCCCAGGCCTAGCACGTGATCATTCGATATTGGACAGAAATACGCAATATACATATACTACACCTGATATAGATCCTTTATTCATGTAAGGATATTTTTGGAGAATTGGGTAGGCATGGCGCTTTTCTAGAGGCCAACCTTGTCTTGTAAATCGGTAAAACGTAGTACGAGGTACTACGTGTTCGGATAGTCCGACGACCGAATTTACTGCCAAAACATCTGGGGATCTCATGGGTCGCTTCCCAAAGATTCACCGATGACGTATGACTCGCACTCTAAATTAATCTGGGATTAATTAGATGAGAGAGAAAATTAATCTGGGATTAATTACGGAGATATTTTATCTGGGATAAAACATCAATTAAAGAGAGATAACGATTAATTTGGAATTAATCGAAGAATTAATATATTCGATATATTAAACGAAATTAGATTTCGACGCGGAATTAAAATTGGATTTTAATTCGGGCAAATGAATTAATTTAGAATTAATTCGTTAGCGACGTGACTAGTGATTTCGCTAGGCATAATCATTTAATTACGACGCAACGAAAAATTCGTTAATGTGGAATTAGCGAACCCGAGCCCGGGATTATTTGTGAGCGCATTCGCATTTCGAATTCGAGTGCGGCACGAAATTCAAATCAACCGTCAAATCGCTAGTCGCATCAAATGTCAAATCATTAGTCACTTTGAGTGATGTGACTTGACAACTTGATGGATTGAGTGATGGAACTGGTTGGTGCCATTATTATTTGACTTTTGAAAGGAAAATGCACATGAAATGAATTTGAAATTCAAATGTGTGTATAAGATACACAAATTTGGAATCAAACCAACCAACTCTCTCTTCCTCGCATCTCTCTCATCCTCATACCCAAGGGGCCAAAGTTTTCTGGTTTTGCTGGGCTGTGATTGAAAATAAAGGGAAGCAAGAGTGTGATTTTGTGGCAAAATCACAAGTGTTAGCACACTTACGAGACATGCGAAGTGTTGGTTTCTATTACCAAGCCCCAAGATCAACAAGAGCAAACAAAATATATATAAATGAATGAACAATATTGAAGTATGGCGGAATCATACTCACAAAAATCGGAATGCGGATGCGTTGATGAAATGAAAAACTTCTGCTTTGTGCAGTGATGAATTCGGCCAAGGTGGAAAGTGCAGCTCCAAGCTTTGTTTGATCATCTCAAGCTCAAGGATTAGTTTCCCATATCACCTATGTATGATCCCTTGAAGGTGCTAGCCTTTGTTGTGATTTTGAATGCACAACTTCTTCAAATCTTGCCACAAAAATGAAGAAATGGAGAGCCCAAAACTGCATGTAGTTTCGGCAATGTGAGAGAGAGGAGAGTTGAATGATTTTTGTTACAAAAAATCAATTTATATTTATGCCCATAATATTTATTAAATTAATAATAAACTTATGACACAAATCATGCAATGGCTTAGAGTGTCAAACACTCAATTTCCATGCAAAACCATTGAGTGCATTTACACTATCTCCATGCAATGCATTAGAGTTAAATAATGCATAATATGACATGTGTCATGTGGGCCCCACACGTTTCCAAATGAAAGTGGGCCCACGTGCACTCACGCGTTCGGGTTCGATATTTCCGAAATACCGAACTTACGTCGCGATGTTAATTAAATCGAATTTAAATAAATATTGCGCTTAGCGAAATTATTATTTACGTCGCTAACGAATTAATTCTAAATTAACTCGTTTGCCCGAATTAAAATCTAATTTTAATTTTGCGTCGAATCGAATTTCGATTATTATATCGAATATAATAATTTTACGATTAATTCCAAATTAATCGTTCTCTCTCTATGTATAGTACTTTATCCAAGATAAAGTCTCTCCGTAATTAATCCAAGATTAATCGAGTTTGAATCATACGTCATTGGTGAATCTTCGGGAAGCGACCCAAGGGATCTCCGGATATGTTGGCAGTAAATACGGTCGTCGGATTATCCGAACACGTACGTACCTCGTACTACGTTTTACCGATTCACAAGACAAGGTTGGCTTCTAGCAAAGCGCCATGCCTACCCAATTCTCCAGAAATATTCTTATAGGAATATAAGATCTATATCAAGCGTAGTATACCGTAGTATTGCGTATATCGAACCAGTATCGGATGATCACATGTTAGGCCTGGGGTGGAAATGTGTCTGCCCCGTACGAAACATATATCGGACATCAAGCAACTAGTCTCTTTAAATCGGACAATCCTGACCTGGTCATATTGTCCCGACGGTTGCAACCTTTTATAGAGTACTAGTTCTGTGTCCTGCGTGATCATCACCTCCATATGTCTGAAGTGATACTTCCATCTCGACATCACATCCAGTACACTACGATTCTCGATAAACCCATAAGAGGTGTACACAGAACCGGTAAGGTCCCCAACCACCAAAACCAAAGTTTACCGATTGTCGCAAGTACTAGCGATGTAAGTCTCAGGATAAGACCATATACACCTACCCTGATGCGGCCTCCCATAGACACGCAGACATACTACCAATGGGATTCCGCGGGGTCTATCCAGAGCGAAGCTATTTTCCGTACCATCGGTAAAACACAACCTCCTATCGCACTTGCATAATATCCAATACTTAAATATATGAGAACTATGCCGTTGTGCCCTCACAACGTGCACAAGCACAATACTAGTCTATTTCGCATTATCGATGTCCGATCTCGATAATACTCCGACTAGGGATATTAATGATTAAACCTTTATGGATTGATACTGTCTCATATCATCTCAATCCGGTATTAATCATATGGACTTTCGCCATTTATATATCAAAGTAAATAATATTACAAAACGGCAAAAGGCAATTTCATTATCACATAGTTAATTTTGTACAATAATACAATATCATTACAAACAGTGACGCTATGGGACATAATGTCTAACAATCTCCCACTTGGCCTATAGCCAGTCACTCAAGCATCTAATACCCGAACTATGTATGTGTCGTTCAAAAACTTGCTGAAGAACAGCCTTCGTCAGCGGATCTGCAATGTTGTCATCTGATGTGACCTTCTCGACCTTTACATCGCCACGATGTATAATCTCCCGAATCAGATGGTAACGTCGAAGAACATGCTTGGACCGTTGATGAGACCTTGGTTCCTTAGCCTGTGCTATAGCCCCGTTATTGTCACAATACAATGGAACGGGCTCAGCTGCTAACGGAACTACTCCTAATCCGATTAGGAACTTTCGGATCCAAACTGCCTCCTTTGCTGCTTCAGATGCAGCGATGTACTCCGCTTCTGTTGTTGAATCGGCAACAGTATCTTGCTTGGAAGATTTCCAGCTCACTGCTCCGTTATTCAAACAAAAAATGTACCCGGATTGCGACTTGTAGTCATCCTTGTCGGTTTGGAAACTTGCATCGGTTGTTGGTTTATTCTAAGGTCCCAAGATCAAATCAAGACATGAAATAATGTGTGAACACACCAACGGAGGTAGCAGAATACTCACATTGATCGGTTATGTCGATTTGAAGACGAATCAAGGCCAAAAAACGTACTGCCCTTCACGCCAAACTGCAACAGTCCACTGTCCCTGCAAAACAGAATTTCGGGTCTCAAAACGAAGCTCCAAACTCCATCGGATGAGTCCCGCCTCATGGTCGAACCTCCCTACCACCTTCGCAAGACTTGTAAGTGTGCTAGCACTTGATTTCTCACCATGAGAAACCACTCTTGGCTTCCCTTTGTTCACGCCATTTCTGGTTCCAAACCAGTGAAGATTTTCTTCATTTGGGCGTGAGAGAAGAGAGAAATGAGAGAGAAGAAGTTTTGTGTTAAGTTAAAATGATTTACCAAAAATCAATTTATATTTATGCCATAATTTTTATTAAATTAATAATAAAATTATGACACAAAACATGCAATGGCTTAGAGTGTCAAACACTCAAACTCCATGCAATGACATTGAGTGCAATGTACACAATCTACATGCAAAGCATTAGAATGACATGTGTCATGTGGGCCCCACACGTTTCCAAATGAAAGTGGGCCCACGTGCACTCACGCGTTCGGGTTCGATATTTTCGAAATACCGTGCTTACGTCGCGACGTTAATTCAATCGAATTTAAATAAATAATTGCGCCTGGCGAAATTATTATTTACGTCGCTAACGATTAATTCTAAATTAACTCGTTTGCCGAATTAAAATCTAATTTTAATTCCGCGTCGAAATCTAATTTCGTATAATATATCGAATATATTAATTCATCGATTAATTCCAAATTAATCGTTCTCTCTCTTTAGACGACATTTTATCCGGATAAAATATCTCCGTTATTAATCATAGATTAATTTTCTCTCTTCTATATAATCCCAGATTATTCAAGAGTGCGAGTTGTGCGTCATCGGTGGATTATCGGGAGCGACCCATGAGATCCCCGGATAATCTGGCAGTAAATACGGTCGTCGGAGTATCCAAATCACGTACGTACCAAGTACTACGTTCTACCGATTTACGAGGCAAGGTCGACTCCTAGCAAAGCACCAAATCTACCCAATTCTCGGACATATTCATCAAAGATATCTAGATCTGTATCAAGCATAGTATACAATTGTATTGTGCATATCGGCCCCCAGTATCGGATAATCACGTGCTAGGGCTGGGGCTGGATAAGTGTCTGCCCCGTCCGAAACACATATCGGATGTCTGGTAACTAGTCTCTATAATCGGATATTCATGACCTGGTCATAATATCACGATTGGATGCGCATCACTTAAGAGCACTAATACCGTATCCTGCGTGACATCATCTCCAATATGACTGAAGTGATACTTCCATCTTGACATCACACCCAATACACTACGATTCCTGATAAACCCAGAAGAGGTGAACACAGAACCAGTTAAGATCCCCCACACCAAAACCAAGTTTACCGATTGTCGTAAGTATTAGCGATGTAAGTCTCAGGTTAAGACTCACACACCTACCTTGATTTCGGCCTCCCATAGACACCTAGTCATAATACCAATGGGATTCCGAGGGGTCTATCCAAAGCGAAGCTGTTTCCCGTACCATCGGTGAAACACGACCTCCTATCGCACTTGCATAAGTATCCAATACTTATATATATGAGAACTATGCCGTTGTGCCCTCACAAACGCGCACAAGTGCAATACTAGCCTATTCCGCATTATCGATGTCCAGTCTCGATAATACTACGGCTAGGGATATTAATGATTAATCCTTCGTGGACTGATACTGTCTCATATCATCTCAATCCAGGAACTAATCATAGGGACCTCTCTTCATTTATATATCTATGGTGATCTAATCACAAATGATGAGAGTGCAATTTCCTTATTACATAGTTAATTTGCTACAAACAACAATGATCTGTGCAAATAGTGACGCTATGGGTCATATTATCCAACAATCTCCCACTTGGCACGTAGCGAGTCACTCAAGTGTCCTACACTCGAACTATGTAAGGTTCGCTCAAATTGCTGAGAAAAGGTTTTCGTCAGCGGATTTGCTTAATTATCATCTGATGCGATTTACACGATCATCACATCGCCACGATGTATGATCCGAACGAATCAGATGATATAGAAGTATATATCTGGATCGTCGATGAGACCTTTAATTCCTTAGCCTATGCTGACGCCTAGCTCAGCTGCTAACAGAACTTTATCTAATCTAATTAGATTCATTTTCGATCCAAATGGCTTCTATTGCTGCCTCAGCTGCAGCAATAATCCGCATTTGTTGTTTATTCGGCAACAGTTATCTTGCTCGGAAGATTTCCAGCTCACTGTCCCGTTATTCAAACTTTATAGTACCGCAGTATTTAATCGTTTGGAAACTTGCTGCAGTGATCCCAGTCACTTCAAGTTCTCCTTCTCCATAGTAAAAGATAGCATCTTTAGTTCTCAGAGATACTAACAGATGTTCTTAACTTCAATCCAGTGACTATCACTTGGATTGACCCGATTGTGACTCCATATGCTCGAAGCGTATGAGACACCCCATCAAGTACATTTTAAATGTACAATTTCCAAGAGAGTGTTAACAAACTCCAAATCTATCCCAGTAGATCTTTATTCCTTGAATAAAGGTTGTTACTCCCCAGAATTCTACGGAGAATTTCTATTGAAAGCCAAGCTTTCAACAATAGCTTTATGGGAATTTTCACTGTCAGTGCGCCCTCCCACTAACCTCCTTATATACACAAGAATTATTTCGTTTTGAGTTAAATCATAAACCATTATGATTATTTCAAAACGTCAGTTCCAAGAACCTTATGCTTGCATTGATCCAAACATGGATCGAATAACCCGCAAACCTTGTTTGTCGGTTATATAAAATCGTCAGGATGTTGTAAATATCCTCCAAAAGGTTTCCTTTTCAGGAAAGCGATTTTGATTTATAACTGACATATTTCATAAATGAAATATATAGTTATTTTCAAGCATTTTCAAAATGGATTTACCATGGCAACAGGTAAAAGGTTGAACCGTTATTAACACAATGTTGATAACGATACCTTTCCGTCAAAAGCCTAGCTTGTACGTTGGTATGTTGCCATCCATGTATGTCTTCCTTGAAGACGTTAAATGTACCATAGGCACAATGCCTTGTGGTACAACAACTAGTATCCAAAATAGTTGTTATACATGGAATCCATTTCGGATTCATGGCACTTTGCCATAACAGGGAGTCGATACCTCGTATCACTTCCTCATAACGTAGTCGGATGGTACACCTCCATAAGATTGACATCTTAATGAGGTGAGATCAGAAACCCATACCCTAGGTTGTTTTCTGACTCTATCCGATTTACGAAGTTCTTGTGTATTTGAAGATTAATGGTATAGTTTCATCATAGATGAACTATTTGTGTTCCATTAAGGACTTCGTGCCTTTGAACAGTGTTACTCCGATTTTCATCGAGTATCACTATCCTCCCACTGACCACTGCATATCGGTATTCCTCTCAGGAAAACCGCATGGTGAGCAACAATCACATTGTTCTCATGTGGGATTTATAAGTACTATACTTATGGTTTCCTTTAGGATAACCTATATTGGCACTAATCCAATTTGGGTTCTTAGTTTGGTATCATCCAAACGCTATGCCTGGCATACCCAAATTATCAGGAATGAGAAACCCCGTTTCTTCCCTGTTCATATCCTATGTGATATCTGTCAAACAGATTTATATGGAACCTTATTCTAAATAAGTTTTGCACTGTTAATACATATCCTGTTGAAGGAAATTGTAGCTCAGAGCGACTCGTGATAAACCTTATCATGTCCAACAAAAATTCGGTTTTTTTGGTTCGGACACACCGTCTAACTAACGTGTCTCGGGAGGAGTCCTCATATGAAAGAATACCATACTCTTTCATTTACGTATGAAACTTACTGCTTAAGTATTTTCCATTACGGTTTTACCGTGGCGGAATAATACTACAGCCGATCTGTTTGTCTACTTCGTGTCGAAACTCTAAAGTTTCCGATCTGTGTTCTTCAAAAGAAACACATAACCACAACGTGATGTCACATCCGTTAAGGTCACGAAATATTCATGTTCACATCTAGCCTAGCTAGATATGGGCCCACTTACTTCACCATGAATAGGGCTAACAGATCGGTGGCCCTTTTACTATTACCAAGTAAATAGTTTTTTTAGGTTTTTAACCTAATAAACTAGATTCGCAGACCTTATTTGAATAGTCAAATCAGTCCTAGTACCCACTCTACAAAAGTGTGGATATACGAGTCTTGTTTAATTGTGTCCCAGACAACAATGCCACAAATAAGTCTCTATTGATCAAATCAATTTGAGCTATTTATTTGTCATTTATATGTTTGAGATTTTATTTATATTCAAAATATAAATTATGTTATTTACATCTAATGTATTTGTCTCAGTATCATCTTTATATAATGAAACACTTTAGTTTTTAGAATATAAAGGTTTTATCCGCATCGGATTAAACACTGATATAGAGATAATGTCTCTAGTCAAACTAGTTACATTATAACATTTCCTAATTTAAGTACATACCCAAAGGGTAGTTCCTAAACTTAGGTATCTACGGTCGAAACAACGACTTTCGTCCCGTTTCCAATTCGCAGAGAAATCTCGGCTTGAAGCCAGTATCCAGCTCACAGCGGATTCTGAACGTCAATACATATATGTATTATGTACCACACTAAGTATTTAAAATCCAATTTTAATACTAGTAGTAAACATAACTTTGACAATATTTTTAAAGTTAGAGCCTCGCCCTTTCTTTAATTCCTTCGTGTCTTCCATATCCAAATGGTAGTCACTTTGAGATATGTCAATTATCCTTGTCAATATTTCACAAACCTTTGGCCAAGCCTTGGGTTTGGAATATCGAAACGATGTGCACCTTGTGCTACATGCCCAATTGCAAACTTTGACCTTTCTCCACTAGAATAGTCAATTAATTCTCCAAGAATTATTAATTGCAATTTTAATACTTTTAAATCTAAAGATAGATTTATTGTAAGTATATTAATTAAGCACTAAAGTCATCATCACATAAATCTTCCAAAGACTTTATGCTCTACTATTTGCTTAATTATGGGCTTAGTAATAATAAGTTATTTATCAAATAAATTAACCTATTATTAATTCCCAATTGAAAATTAAATCATTTAAAACATTTAATCCAAGGATTATATATTTTAAATATTCAACCTTTCAATTCTTTCCTTGATTTTAATAGTCCAACTATTTAATCAAATTATTAAGGTACTATTTATATAATGATTACAATAATCCATTATTTAATCAACTATAATTTTAATATTGATTACTATAATCCCATTATAAAATCAACTATCATTTAATTCAATATATTGATTACTATAATCCAATTATAAAATCAACTATAATTTTAATATTGATTACTATAATCCCATTATAAAATCAACTATCATTTAATTCAATTATATTGATTACTATAATCCAATTATAAAATCAACTATATATTGAATGAGTTTGTATATAGTCCAACTATATATATAATTTAAAACAACATAAAATATTAGTCCAACTAATACTTTTAATAAAAATGACGAGTAAAATAAAAATGAGCGTGTTTAGCGAGTATTCGAACGAATGTTGCAAATTCAATACTTGCCTCCCACTATTTTTCGTCGAGCCTCTAACCCTCTGTGGAGTACTCGGGAAACCGTGTTTCCTAGTGGGCTAGGATCCTATTAAATAACACACAACCCTGACTTTGGCCAATAAAAAGCTGTATGCTATTTAACTAGGTAGATCTCACAGATCAATTGGATCTCATCCAATTCCTAGATCCGGTTAGGTGGACATCCAAGTCCGAAACATATGTATAATGTCAATGTATCCAATACATTTCCTAACCCTATCCTCTGAATCATTTAGGCCTTGGCTTTGGCCAAACACAAACCTAATGATTCCAGTTAAGCGGGACCCATTGACGAGGAAAGTTTCGTAATCAATGTCATTGGACAAAAGTGATCTGACTTTGGTCAAAAAAATCACGATTTGGGCAAGACACGAGTGCAACAAAACTCTCATGATTCAAGTACATCCTTGATTGACAAAGGTCTTGACTTTGGTCAAAAACAAACCAATGCCAACTTCGGATCTTGAACAAGAATCATTCAATGGAAGGATATTTGCTTAATATAAAACGAGGGTTTTTCGCGTGCAAATTGGCTACCAATTTAATTATCTTGTTAAGGTCTCATCATCATACACCCTTAAACATGCATTCTAAATACATAATAAAGCGAGTATGAAATAAAATAATAATGATATGCGGATGGATACTCAACACATTGATCCTAGATCAAATCTCTCCCTTTCTCACTCAAGCTAGCACTTGTACAACTTCTACCCGTTACACTACACTTCTAAAGAAACCTCATATACATAGAGGGGAATAGGTGAGAAGAGAATACAAAGAGAAAGAAGGTGAGGTGATAAGGCTGGAAGCAGGTCCAATTTAATAAATCGAATTTATTACAACAATTTCTAAAAATTACCCACCCGACTAATATCCATCCGATATACATTATTCATTCAACACAACCACATATTCACACACATAAGCATGCTATCAATCAATCTAATCAAATTAATTAATCTGATAATTAAGTGATCATCCAATGTTAAACAACGATTTGATTTTGTTCGAGTCAAACTCGTTTTTGCGAATAAGTACTTAAAGTACGAATTCATGAATTAAATTAAACTACATCATTAAATCTAATTTAACATGTATTTAATACTAATTCACTATTCAATTCCAAATTAAATATTACACTTTTATTTAATAAACCTTTTACGATTTAAATTCCAAATCTAATCGTAACGCGTCTCAAAGACCGATTAACGTCCAACGTCAATTCAATTAAAGTCCAATGGGCTTTTGATTGATTTCTTAAGGCGTGGACTTTTGGTCAACTCGGGTCAAACCGATAACCAAAGTCCAATCCGGGATTTACCCCATAAGCCCATAAATCAATCTTGGCCCATTAGCCCAAATTGAACATTAAAGGTTCATTAGCCGCAATTGGGCTTTATGGTTAAGGTTTGGGCCCAATTGGATCCAATCCACTTGGCCTAAACCAAACTGATAAATCAAGCCCAATAGGCCAATTACAACTTTTAAATTCTAATTTCCAAAATTAGGCCCAATTAATTAAATCCAAAATCCAATTTTCACAATTTAATTACCAAAAGTGCATTATATGATTAATCAACTAAATCAACATTTTAAAACACCAAATTAGTCTTATTAATCATATTCAATTCATTATTACATGTCAAACACACATAATGAAAAATCAAACCCATTTACATGCTTTCATGCTCTCGGCCAAGGAGGGATTTTGTGTCCGATTTGGTTTCGATCCAATCGAACCTACAATCGACATCAAATCAAATCCGATTTGATTTCATACACATCCAATGTCACAAAAACCAAAATTACCAAGACATTAGGGCAATGACACATTCGGCCAAGGTAAGGAATTTGGGGTTTTTGTCAATTCGAAATCCAATCCAATTCGATTCAAATTAACATCAACCTAAATGATTCTAACTCATCAAACGAATCAAAATCACAAAAATTCCAAGAATCCAAAATATCACAAACCATTCGGCCAAGGCATTAATTTTGGGGAAAAATAATTCCAAATCATTTTTCATCAAATTAGTCCAACCAAAATGAATTAAAACATGTTATAAGCATACTCAAACAAGCAATTTATTCAAATCATGCTCAAATCACATTTACCCAAATTTTAAACCCTACAAATTTCATGCTTGCAACATTAGCTCATGATGCCATTGTTGGTTTATTCTAAGGTCCAAAGATCAAATCAAGACATGAAATATGTGTGAACACACCAACGGAGGTAGCGGAATACTCACATTGATCGGTTATGTCGATTTGAAGACGAATCAAGGCCAAAAAACGTACTGCCCTTCACGCCAAACTGCAACAGTCCACTGTCCCTGCAAACAGAATTTCGGGTCTCAAAACGAAGCTCCAAACTCCATCGGATGAGTCCCGCCTCCCTCCTCGCCTCAACCTCCCTACCACCTTCGCAAGACTTGTAAGTGTGCTAGCACTTGATTTCTCACCATGAGAAACCACTCTTGGCTTCCCTTTGTTCACGCCATTTCTGGTTCCAAACCAGTGAAGATTTTCTTCATTTGGGCGTGAGAGAAGAGAGAAATGAGAGAGAAGAAGTTTTGTGTTAAGTTAAAATGATTTACCAAAAATCAATTTATATTTATGCCATAATTTATTAATTAATAATAAAATTATGACACAAAACATGCAATGGCTTAGAGTGTCAAACACTCAAACTCCATGCAATGACATTGAGTGCAATGTACACAATCTACATGCAAAGCATTAGAATGACATGTGTCATGTGGGCCCCACACGTTTCCAAATGAAAGTGGGCCCACGTGTGCACTCACGCGTTCGGGTTCGATATTTCGAAATACCGTGCTTACGTCGCGACGTTAATTCAATCGAATTTAAATAAATAATTGCGCCTGGCGAAATTATTATTTACGTCGCTAACGAATTAATTCTAAATTAACTCGTTTGCCCGAATTAAAATCTAATTTAATTCCGCGTCGAAATCTAATTTCGTATAATATATCGAATATATTCATTCATCGATTAATTCCAAATTAATCGTTCTCTCTCTTCTAGACGACATTTTATCCCGGATAAAATATCTCCGTTATTAATCCTAGATTAATTTTCTCTCTTTTCTATATAATCCCAGATTATTCAAGAGTGCGAGTTGTGCGTCATCGGTGGATTATCGGGAAGCGACCCATGAGATCCCCGGATAATCTGGCAGTAAATACGGTCGTCGGAGTATCTGAATCACGTACGTACCAAGTACTACGTTCTACCGATTTACGAGACAAGGTCGACTCCTAGCAAAACACCAAATCTACCCAATTCTCCGGACATATTCATCAAAGAATATCTAGATCTGTATCAAGCGTAGTATACAATTGTATTGTGCATATCGGCCCAGTATCGGATAATCACGTGCTAGGGCTGGGGCTGGATAAGTGTCTGCCCCGTCCGAAACACATATCGGATGTCTGGTAACTAGTCTCTATAATCGGATATTCATGACCTGGTCATAATATCACGATTGGATGCGCATCACTTAAGAGCACTAATACCGTATCCTGCGTGACATCATCTCCAATATGACTGAAGTGATACTTCCATCTTGACATCACACCCAATACACTACGATTCCTGATAAACCCAGAAGAGGTGAACACAGAACCAGTTAAGATCCCCCACCACCAAAACCAAAGTTTACCGATTGTCGTAAGTATTAGCGATGTAAGTCTCAGGTTAAGACTATACACACCTACCTTGATTTCGGCCTCCCATAGACACCTAGTCATAATACCAATGGGATTCCGAGGGGTCTATCCAGAGCGAAGCTGTTTCCCGTACCATCGGTGAAACACGACCTCCTATCGCACTTGCATAAGTATCCAATACTTATATATATGAGAACTATGCCGTTGTGCCCTCACAAACGCGCACAAGTGCAATACTAGCCTATTCCGCATTATCGATGTCCAGTCTCGATAATACTACGGCTAGGGATATTTAATGATTAATCCTTCGTGGACTGATACTGTCTCATATCATCTCAATCCAGGAACTAATCATAGGGACCTCTCTTCATTTATATATCTATGGTGATCTAATCACAAATGATGAGAGTGCAATTTCCTTATTACATAGTTAATTTGCACAACAACACAATGATCTGTGCAAATAGTGACGCTATGGGTCATATTATCCAACAATCTCCCACTTGGCACATAGCCAGTCACTCGAGTGTCTAACACCCGAACTATGTACAATTCGCTCAAATTGCTGAGGAAAGGTTTTCGTCAGCGGATTTGCTTAATTATCGTCTGACGCGATTTACACGATCATCACATCGCCACGATGTATGATCCGAACGAATCAGATGATATAGAAGTATATATCTGGATCGTCGATGAGACCTTTAATTCCTTAGCCTATGCTGACGCCTAGCTCAGCTGCTAACAGAACTTTATCTAATCTTATTAGATTTATTTCGACCCAGATGGTCTTCTATTGCTGCCTCAGCTGCAGCAATAATCCGCATTGTTGTTTATTCGGCAACAGTTATCTTGCTAGGAAGATTTCCAGCTCACTGTCCCTATATTCAAACTTTATAGTACCGTAGTATTTTAATTGTTTGGAAACTTGCAGTAGTGATCCCAGTCACTTCAAGTTCTCCATCTCCATAGTTTAAGACAACATCTTTAGTTCTCTCAGATACTAACAGATGTTCTTAATCTTCAATCCAGTGACTATCCTTGGATTGACCCGATTGTGACTCCATATGCTCAAAGCGTATGAGACACCAATACAAGTACATTTTAAATGTACAATTTCTCAGAGAGTGTTACCAACTCTAAATCTAGCCCAGTAGATCTTTATTCCTTGAATAAAGGTTGTTACTCCCCAGAATTCTACGGAGAATTTCTATTGAAAGAATATCCAAGAAAGCCAAGCTTTCACCAATTGTTTATGGGAATTTCATTGTCAGTGCCCTCTCCCACTAACCTCCTTATATACACAAGAATTATTTCGTTTTGAGTTAAATCATAAACCATTATGATTATTTCAAAACGTCAGTTCCAAGAAAACCTTATGCTTGCATTGATCAAAACAGGATCGAATAACCCGCAAACCTTGTTTGTCGGTTATAAAAATCGTCAGGATGTTGTAAACATCCTCCAAAAGGTTTCCTTTTCAGGAAAGCGATTTTGATTTGTAACTGACATATTTCATAAATGAAATATACAGTCATCAACAAGCATCTTCAAAATGGACTTACCATGGCAACAGGTAAAAGGTTGAACCGTTATTAACACAATGTTGATAACGATACCTTTCCGTCAAAAGCCTACTTTGTAATTGGTATGTTGCCATCCATGTATGTCTTCCTTGAAGACGTATAATGTACCAATAGGCACAATGCTTGTGGTACAACAACTAGTATCCATAATAGTCGTTATACATGGAATCCATTTCAGACTCATGGCACTTTGCCATAACAGGGAGTCGATACCTCGTATCACTTCCTCAAAACGTAGTCGGTGGATATACCTTCATAAGATTGACATCTTAATAGGTTAATCAGAAACCCATACCCTAGGTTGTTTTCTGAGTCTATCCGATCTACCCGATTTCTTGTGTATTTGAAGATTAATGGTACAGATTCATCATAGATGAATTGTTTGTGTTCCATTAAGGACTTCGTGCTATGAATAGTATTACTCCGATTTTCATTGAGTATCACTATCCTCCCACTGACCACTGCATATCGGTATTCCTCTCAGGAAAACCGCATGGTGAGCAACAATCACATTGGTCTCATGTGGGTTTATAAGTACTCTACTTATGGTTTTCCTTAGGATAACCTATATTGGCACTAATCCAATTTTGGTTCTTAGTTGGTATCATCCAAACTTTATGCCTGGCATACCCAAATTATCAGGAATAAGAAACCTCGTTTCTTTCTGTTCATATCCTATATGATATCTGTCAAACAGATTTACATGGAACCTTATTCCAAATAAGTTTTGCACTGTTAATACATATCATGTTGAAGGAAACAGTAGCTCAGAGCGACTCGCGAAAAACTTAATCATGTCCAACAAAAACTTGGTTTTTAGTTCTGACACATCATCAATTGACGTGTCTCGGGAGGAGTCCTCATATGAAAGACTACCGTACTCTTTCATGTACATATGAAACTTACTGCTTAAGTATTTACCATACGGTCTTACCGTAGCGGCATAATACTACAGCCGATCTGTTTGTATACTTCGTGTCGAAACTCAAAGTTTCGTATTGTGTTCTTCAAAAGAAACACATAACCATAACGTGATGCCACATCCGTTAAGGTCACGAAATATTCATGTTCACATCTAGCCTAGCTAGATAGGGGCCCACTTACTTCACCATGAATAGGGCTAACAGATCGGTGGCCCTTTTACTATTACCAAGTAAATAGTATTTTAGGTATTTTACCTAATAAACTAGATTCGTAGACCTTATTTGAATAGTCAAATCAGTCCTAGTATCCACTTTTCAAAAGTGTGGATATACGAGTCTTGTTTAATTGTGTCCTAGACAACAATGCCACAAATAAGTCTCTATTGATCAAATCAATTTGAGCTATTTATTTGTCATTTATATGTTTGAGATTTTATTTATATTCAAAATATAAATTATGTTATTTACATCTATGTATTTATCTCAGTATCATCTTTATATATGAAACACTTTAGTGTTTTAGAATATAAAGGTTTTATCCGCATCGGTTTAAACACTGATATAGAGATAATGTCTCTAGTCTAACTAGTTACATTATAACATTTTCTAATTTAAGTACATACCCAAATGGTAGTTCCTAATTTAGGTATCTACGGTCGAAGCAGCGACTTTCGTCCCGTTTCCAATTCGCAGAGAAATCTCGGCTTGAAGCCAGTATCCAGCTCATAGCGGATTCTGAACGTCAATACATATATGTATTATGTACCACCTAAGTATTTAAAATCCAATTTTAATACTAGTAGTAAACATAACTTTGACAAATATTTTTAAAGTTAGAGCCTCTCCCTATCTTTAATTCCTTCGTGTCTTCCATATCCAAATGGTAGTCACTTTGGGATATGTCAATTACCTTTTCAATATTTCACAAACCTTTGGCCAAGCCTTGGGTTTTAGAATATCGAAATGATGTGCACCTTGTGCTACATGCCCAATTGCAAACTTTGACTTTTCTCCACTAGAATGGTCAATTAATTCTCCAAGAATTATTAATTGCAATTTTAATACTTTTAAATCTAAAGATAGATTTATTGTAAGTATATTAATTAAGCACTAAAGTCATCATCACATAAATCTTCCAAAGACTTTATGCTCTACTATTTGCTTAATTATGGGCTTAGTCATAATAAGTTATTTTATCAAATAAATTAACCTATTATTAATTCCCAATTGAAAATTAAATCATTTAAAACATTTAATCCAAGGATTATATATTTTAAATATTCAACCTTTCAATACTTTCTTGATTTCAATAGTCCAACTATTAATCAATTTTAATAAGGTACTATTTATTATAATGATTACAATAATCCAATTATTTAATCAACTATAATTTTAATATTGATTACTATAATCCAATTATAAAATCAACTATCATTTTAATTCAATTATATTGATTACTATAATCCAATTAAAATCAACTATATATTGAATGAGTTTGTATATAGTCCAACTATATATATTTTTAAAACAACATAAAATATTAGTCCAACTAATACTTTTGATTAATATGACGAGTAAAATATAATGAGTGCGTTTAGCGCGAGTATTCGAACGAATGTTGCAAATTCAATACTTGCCTCCCACTATTTTTCGTCGAGTCTCTAACCCTCTGTGGAGTACTCGGAAACCGTGTTTCCTAGTGGGCTAGGATCCTATTAAATAACACACAAAACCCTGACTTTGGCCAATAAAAAGCTGTATGCTATTTAACTAGGTAGATCTCACAGATCAATTGGATCTCACCCAATTCCTAGATCCGGTTAGGTGGACATCCAAGTCCGAAACATATGTATAATGTCAATGTATCCAATACATTTTCCTAACCATATCCTCCGAATCATCTAGGCCTTGGCTTTGCCAAAACAAACCTAATGATTCCAGTTAAGCGGGACCCATTGACGAGGAAAGTTTCGTAATCAATGTCATTGGACAAAAAGTGATCTTGACTTTGGCCAATAAAAATCACGATTTGGACAAGACACCAATATGCAACAAAACTCTCATGATTCAAGTACATCCTTGATTGAAAAAGGTCTTGACTTTGGTCAAAAACAAACCAATGCCAACTTCGGATCTTGAACAAGAATCATTCAATGGAAGGATATTTGCTTAATATAGATTGAGGGATTTTCGCGTGCAAATTGGCTACCAATTTAATTATCTTTGTTAAGGTCTCATCATCATACACCCTTAAACATGCATTCTAAATACATAATAAAGCGAGTATGAAATAAAATAATAATGATATGCGGATGGATACTTTACACATTGATCCTAGATCAAATCTCTCCCTTTCTCACTCAAGCTAGCACTTGTACTACTTCTACCCGTTACACTACACTTCTAAAGAAACCTCATATACATAGAGGGGAATAGGTGAGAAGAGAATACAAAGAGAAAGAAGGTGATAAGGCTGGACACGCAGGTCCAATTTAATAAATCGAATTATTACAACATTTCTAAAATTGCCCACCCGACTAATATCCATCCGATATACATTATTCATTCAACACAACCACGTATTCACACACATAAGCATGCTATCAATCAATCTAATCAAATTAATTAATCTGATAATTAAGTGATCATCCAATGTTCAAACAACGATTTGATTTTGTTCGAGTCAAACTCGTTTTTGCGAATAAGTACTCAAAGTACGAATTCATGAATTAAATTAAACTACATCATTAAATCTAATTTAACATGTATTTAATACTAATTCACTATTCAATTCAAAATTAAATATTACACTTTTATTTAATAAACCTTTTACGATTTAAATTCCAAATCTAATCGTAACGCGTCTCAAAGACCGATTAACGTCCAACGTCAATTTAATTAAAGTCCAATGGGCTTTTGATTGATTTCTTAAGGCGTGGACTTTTGGTCAACTCGGGTCAAACCGATAACCAAAGTCCAATCCGGGATTTACCCCATATAGCCCATAAATCAATCTTGGCCCATTAGGCCCAATTGAACTTTAAAGGTTCATTAAGTCGCATTTGGGCTTTATGGTCAAGGTTTTGGGCCCAATTGGATCCAATCCATTTGGCCTAAACCAAACTTGATAAATCAAGCCCAATAGGCCCAATTACAACTTTAAATTCTAATTTCCAAAATTAGGCCCAATTAATTAAATCCAAAAATCCAATTTTCACAATTTAATTATCAAAAGTGCATTATATGATTAATCAACTAAATCAACATTTTTTTAAAACACCAAATTAGTCTTATTAATCATATTCAATTCATTATCACATGTCAAACACACATAATGAAAAATCAAACCCATATTACATGCTTCTAAGTCTCGGCCAAGGAAGGTTATTTTGTCCGATTTGAATTCAATCCGATTAATTACACAATCGACAACGTATTAACTTCCCGAATGATTTCATATACATCCAATGTTCATAAAATCAAAATTACCAAGACATTAAAGGGCATTGTAGATTCGGCCAACATAAGGAATTTAGGGTTTTTGTTCAATTTAAAATTAAATCCAATTCAATCTTAAATTACATCATCCTACTCCATTACAACTCATCCAATGAATTAACAATGAAAAAATTCCAAGAACTCCAACATGATTTACATTCGGCCAACATCAATATTTTTTGGGGAAAATTATTCCAAATCAATTTTCAACAAATTGGTCCAACCAAAATGAAATTAAACATGTTATCAACATACTCAAACAAACAATTTATTCAAATCATGCTCAACAAACATTTACCCAAATTTTAAGCCCTACATTTTTCATGCTTGCAACATTAGCTCTTGATGCCATTGTTGGTTTATTCTAAGGTCCCAAGATCAAATCAAGACATGAAAACATGCGTGAATACACCAATGAAGATAGCGGAATACTTACATTGATCGGTTATGTCGATTTGAAGACGAATCATGCCCAAAAACGCACTGCCTTGGTAAGCTTACTGCATGCAGTCCACTGCCTCCAAAAACAGAATTTTGAGATGAGAAACGCAGCTCCTAGCTTCGTTGGATGGATCCCGGCTCATGGTCGAACCTCCCTACCACCTTCGCAAGACTCGTAGTGTGCTAGCGCTTGAATTTTCACCATGAAAATCCAACCCTTGCTTCCCTAAAGTCACGCCTGAATTGGTTCCAAACCAGTAACATGTTTCAGTTTTGGGCGTGAGGAGAGGAGAGAATTGAGAGAGATGATCTTGTATTATTAAGTTAAAATGATTTACCAAAAATCAATTTATATTTATGCCATAAATTTATTAAATTGATAATAAATTTATGACACAAATCATGCAATGGTTTAGAGTGTCAAACACTCAAACTCCATGCAAGACCATTGAGTGTATTGTACACAATCTTCATGCAATGCATTAGAATAAAATAATGCATAATATGACATGTGTCATGTGGGCCCCACACATTTTTCAAATGAAAGTGGGCCCACGTGCACTCACGCGTTCGGGTTCGATATTTCCGAATACCGAGCTTACGTCGCGACGTTAATTAAATCGAATTTAAATAAATAATTGCGCCTAGCGAAATTATTATTTACGTCGCTAACGAATTAATTCTAAATTAACTCGTTTGCCCGAATAAAAATCTAATTTTAATTCCGCGTCGAAATCTAATTTCGTTTAATATATCGAATATATTAATTTACCGATTAATTCCAAATTAATCGTTATCTCTCTCTAGACGATATTTTATCTTAGATAAAATATCTCCGTAATTAATCCTAGATTAATTTTCTCTCTCTTCTGTATAATCCCAGATTATTCAGAGTGCGAGTTGTGCGTCATCGGTGGATTATCGGGAAGCGACCCATGAAATCCCCGGATAATCTGGCAGTAAATACGGTCGTCGGAGTATCCGAATCACGTACGTACCAAGTACTATGTTCTACCGATTTACGAGACAAGGTCGACTCCTAGCAAAGCACCAAGTCTACCTAATTGTCCGGACATATCCATTAAAGAATATTAAGATCTGTATCAAGCGTAGTATACTAATGTATTGTGCATATCGGCCCAGTATCGGATAATCACGTGCTAGGGCTGGGGCTGGATAAGTGTCTGCCCCGTCCGAAACACATATCGGATGTCTGGTAACTAGTCTCTATAATCGGATATTCATGACCTGGTCATAATATCACGATTGGATGTGCATCACTTAAGAGCACTAATACCGTATCCTGCGTGACATCATCTCCATTATGACTGGAGTGACACTTCCGTCTTGACATCACATCCAATACACTACGATTCCTGATAAACCCAGAAGAGGTGAACACAGAACCAGTTAAGATCCCCCACCACCAAAACCAAAGTTTACCGATTGTCGTAAGTATTAGCGATGTAAGTCTCAGGTTAAGACTATACACACCTACCTTGATTTCGGCCTCCCATAGACACCTAGTCATAATACCAATGGGATTCCGAAGGGTCTATCCAGAGCGAAGCTGTTTCCCGTACCATCGGTGAAACACGACCTCCTATCGCACTTGCACAAGTATCCAATACTTATATATATGAGAACTATGCCGTTGTGCCCTCACACGCGCACAAGTGCAATACTAGCCTATTCCGCATTATCGATGTCCAGTCTCGATAATACTACGGCTAGGGATATTTAATGATTAATCCTTCGGGACTGATACTGTCTCATATCATCTCAATCCAGGAACTAATCATAGGGACCTCTCTTCATTTATATATCTATGGTGATCTAATCACAAATGATAAGAGTGCAATTTCCTTATTACATAGTTAATTTGCTACAACAACACAATGATCTGTGCAAATAGTGACGCTATGGGTCATATTATCCAACAAAGATTATGTTCACTACTAGTATTAAAATTGGATTTTAGATACTTAGTGTGATATATATGTATTGATGTTCAGAATCTGTTTTGAACAGGATACTGACTTCAATTGAGATTTATCTGCGAATTGAAAACGGGACAAAAGTCGTTGTTTTAACCGTAGATACCTAAGTTTAGGAACTACCTTCGGGTGTGTACTTAAATTAGGAAACTGTTATAATGTAACTAGTTTGACTAGATACATTATCTCTATATCAGTGTTTGACCCGCTGCGGGTGAACCTTTATATTCTAGAACACTAAAGTGTTTTATTATATAAAGATGATATTGAGATATACATATTAGATGTGAATAACGGAATTTATATTTTGAATATAAAGAAATATCTCAAACATATAACATGACAAACAAATAGCTCAAACTGATTTGATCAGACGAAACTTAATTGTGGCATTGTTATCGGGGACACAATTAAACAAGAATCGTATATCCACACTTTCGAAGAGTGGGTACTAGGACTAATTTGATTCCAATCAAATAAAGTCTACGAATCTAGTTTATTAGGCAAAGCGCCTAAAACACCTTTACTTGGTAAAAGTGAAACTGCCACCGATCTGTTAGCCCTAGTTCATAGTGAAGCAAGTGGGCCCATATCTAGCTAGGCTAGAGGTGGAAATGAATATTTCGTGACCTTTACGGATGTGGCATTGCGTTATGGTTATGTGTTTCTTTTGAAACACAAATCGGAAACTTTTACAGATTCGACACGAAATAGACAAACAGATCGGCTAAAGTATTATATCGTCACGGTAAGACCGTAATGGAAAATACTTAAGCAATAAGTTTCTAATATACTTGAAAGAGTATAGTATTCTTTCAAATGAGGACTCCTCCCGGAACAAGTCAGTTTGACGGTGTGTTAGAACGGATAAACTGAATTTTGTTGGACATGATAAGGTTAATCATGAGTCGCTCTGAGCTACCATTTCCTTCAATGGATAAGCATAAACAGTGCAGAACTTATTTAGAATAAGGTTCCATAAAATCTGTTTGACAGATATCATATTAGATATGAACGGGAAAGATACCGGGTTTCTCATTCCTGATAATTTGGGTATGCTAGGCATGTGTTTGGATGATACCAAACTAGAACCCAAATTGGATAAGTGCCAATTGTAGGTTATCCTAGGGATACCATAAGTATTGTACTTATACAACTCACAAGAGAACAATTAGATTGTTGCTCACCATGCAGTTTTCCTAAGAGGAATACCGATATGCAGTGGTAAGTGGGAGGATAGTAAAACTCAATGAAAATTAGAGTAATACTATTCCATGCACAAAATCTTAATGGAACATAAATTGTTCATCAAGGATGGAACTATTACCAGTAATCTTCGAATACACAAGAACCGCGTAAGTCGGAGAGAGTCAGAAAACAACCCGAGGTATGGGTTTCTGATCTCAACTCATAAAAATGTCTATCTTATTGAGGTATACAAACTGACTATGTACGAGGAAGTGATACAAGGTATCGACTCCCTATTTTGACAAAGTGTCATGAATCCGAAATGGATTCCATGTATATCAACTTAGTTTGGACACTAGTTGATGTTGGACAATTATGACCCATAGCGTCAATATTTGTACAGATCATGGTGTTGTTGTACAAATTAACTATATGACAAAGAGATTGCACTCTTATCATTTGTGATTAGATCACCTAGATGTATAAATGATAGGAGGTTCTTATGATTAGTTCCTGGATTGAGATGATATGAGACATTATCAGTCCTCGAAGGATTAATCATTAAATATCCCTAGTCAGAGTATTATCGAGATTGGACATCGATAATGCGTAAAAGACTAGTATTACACTTGTGCGCGTTGTGAGGGCATAATAGCATAGTTCTCATATATTTGGGTATTGGATACTCATTCAAGTGTAATAGGAGGTTGTGTTTTACCGATGGTACAGAAAACAGCTTCGCTCTGGATAGACCACTCAGAATTTCATTGGTAGTATGACTATGTATCTATGGAAGTCCGAAATCAGGGTAGGTGTATTTGGTCTTAACCTGAGACTTGCACCGCTAATACTTGCGACAATCAATATGCTTTGGTTTTGGTCGTCCAGGGCTTTAACCGGTTCTGTGTATGCCTCTGCTGGGTATATTAGAATCGCAGTGTATTGGGTTGTGATGTCAAGACGGAAGTATCACTCCAGTCATAGTGGAGATGATGTCACGTAGGATACGGAACTAGTACTCTTAAGTACTGCAGTCATCGGGATTATATGACTAGGTCATGTTCATCCGATTATAGAGACTAGTTACCAGACATCCGACATGTGCTTCGTACGGGGTAGACATAATTCCAGCCCTAGGCCTAGCACGTGAAATCCGATACTGGATCGCAATACGCAATACTACATATACTACACCTGATATAGATTATATATTTCAGTAAGAATATTTCTTGAGAATTGGGTAGGCACGGTGCTTTGCTAGAAGCCAACCATGTCTTGTAAATCTGTAAGCACATGTACGAGGTACGCACGTATTCGGATAATCCGATGACCGTATCTACTGCTAACATATCCAGGGATCTCTTGGGTCGCTTCCCAAAGATTCACCGATGATAGTTGACTTAAACTAGAATTAATCTGGGATTAATTTAGAGAGAGAAAATTAATCTGGGATTAATTGAGGCTTTATTTAATCTGGGATTAAATGTGTTCGGAAGAGAGAGAACGCGATTAATTTGGAATTAATCGGTGAAATAAATTTAATAGTTAAATTTGATTTTTTCTATTTAATTTATTTGTATAGGCTAAAATTAATATATCAGATATATTAATATGAATTGGATTTCATTACGAAATTAAAGTTGGACTTTAATACGAGCGAACAGATTAATTTAGAATTATTTCATAAACGGCATTCGTAATATATTTTCGAGGCGTCGTCATTTATTTAAATTAGATTTAATTATTTAGCGATGGAAATTCGTTTAATCGGATTAAATGAATCCGAGCCGCGACAAACATTCGTAGAATCCATTTGAATTTTGAATTCAAATGTGGGGCCCACTTCACATGTGGTAGTTGGGAGGGTAGTTGGCATTTATGCCAAGCCACTAACTTTCAAACTACCTTGGAATGGTTTTGGTGAAACCATTTACCCAACCACCTTGTTTAGGTAAAAGGGTAAATTGGTTTTACCAAAAGGCATCTCTCTCTCACATTACACAACACTTTTGACACAAAGCAAACCCTAATGGACTAAGAATGGGCGTGAGCTTCATCATCTCTTCTCTTTGATTGTGTTGCAAAATCAACAAAGCTAGCACTTGTAGAAGTCTTCTAAGGTGATAGGGAAACCAACTCAAAGCTTGGAATCAACAAAGGAAGGATCTTGGAGATCTTCTTCTCAAAATTTTAAAAGCTCAAATCCATTCAATGTAAGTAATTCCGCAACTTATAATGAATTTATGAACACATATTCTTGCTTATTAGATCCTTGGCATGTTCTAGGAACACTAACAATGGTATCAGAGCCAATTTTAAGCATGACAATTTTAGGGTTCATGAGACTAAAATTTGGGTCTTTTATGTTTTGAGCATGATTTCTTCAAATTGATGCTTTGAGCATGCTTAGATTATGTTAACTTAGAGTTGTGCATGATTAGATTTGAGAAAAATTGATTGGATCAAAATTTTTTAAAAATCCCTCACATGGCCGAATGCTCACTATAATTGGACTGCTGTTTTATTTTTTTTTTGGAACCTGAAATGATGTGTTTAAATGCATATTAAATGTTGATTGTTGGTTTGATTGGATTATAATCAAAGTCAATAATGTTTATGTTAAAATCAAAGAGCATGTTGAGCATGAAATGATATGTTTTTGCTTCAATTTGTGTTGAGCATAAATTGATGGATTAAGCATGATTAATTAAGTTAATTGGTATTTTGGAAATATTGAGTTTAATTAATTAATCATGGCTAATACACTTTAATTAAAATAATTGTGATATTTGGAATATTATAATTATGTTAATAAGCCTTTATAATTTAAATGGGCTAAAAGTGTGTATTTGTGCTTAATGGGCTTGTTTTGACCAAGTTTAGTTTTGGACTTTTGGATTGGATCCAATTGGGCCCAAAACCAATTCCATAAATTCCAAATACATCACTTGGCCCTTTAAAGAATTTAATTGGGCCTAATGGGCCTAAATTAATTTGTAGGCAATAGGGTGATTCCTATTGGGCCTTGGCATTTTGAGTTTGACCCATTATGGCCAAATCTCATGCCTTAAGAATTAATTAAAAGCCCATTGGACTTTAATTAAAATGACATTGGATGTTATTGGGCCTTTGAGACCCATTAAGATTGGATTTGGAATCCAAGTCTTTAAGGCTTATAAGTAAGTGTAAATATTTAATTTGGAATTAGTATTGAATACAAATAAATTGGATTTAAAGTTGTAGTTCAATATAATTCAAGAATACTTACTTTGAGTATTTATTCTTAAATGAGTTTGACTCAGGCAAATCAAATCGTTGTTTGAACATTGGATGGTCATTAATCAAAGATTAATTAATTGGATTAGATTGATTGAATAACACGCTTTATATGAATACATGAATGTGTTGTATGAATAATGTATATCGGATGGATATTAGAAGAGCGAGGGCAATTTTGGAAATTGTAATAAATTTAGAATTTATTAAATTGGACCTGCGTGTCCAGCCTTTTATCTCCTTATTCTTTGTATTTCTCTTCTCACCAATTCCCCTCAATGTAAATGAGATTTCTTTATTGTATTATGTAATTGGGTAGAAGTTAGAATAGTTCTAGCTAGGGAGAGGAAATTGAGTGATTTGTTCAAGGAATAATTTGTGACATATCCATCCGCATATCATTATTAATTTATTTATCGCGCATTATTATGCTTTTAGAATGCATGCTTAAGGGTGTATGATGAGACCTAATCAAAGATAATAAATTGGTTGCCAATTTATGCGAAAAACCCTCAAAACATATTAAGCGTTTTTCCTTCCGTTGAGTGATTCTTACTCAAGATCCAAAGTTGGCATTGGTTTGTTGGCCAAAGTCAAGACCTTTGTCAATTGTAGATGTGTTTGAATCATGAGATTTTTGTTCCATATCGGTGTCTTGTCCAAGTCGTGATTTGTTGGCCAAAGTCAAGATCACTTCTTGTCCATCGACATTGATTACGAAGCTTTCCATGTCAATGGGTCCCGCTTAACTGGAATCATTAAGCTTGTTGTGCCAAAGCCAAGGCTTAGTTGATTAAGAGGAAAAAGGTTAGGAAAATATATTGGATATATTGACATATATATTGTATATATGTTTCGGACTTGGATGTCCACCTACTGGATCTAGGAATTGGATGAGATCCAATTGATCTTAGAGATCTACCTAGTTAAGTATCATACAATTTGTTGGCCAAAGTCAAGATTATGTGTTATTTAACGGGATCCTAGCCCACTAGGAAACAAGGTTTCCCGAGTACTCAATAGAGGGTTAGAGGCTCGCCGAAAAATAGTGGGAGGCAAGTATTAGATTTGCAATTTCGTTTAGATACTTGCCATACACGCTCATTTCATTTTTTGTCATAATTTATTTATAAATATATTAGTTGGACTAATATTTAGTTGTTGTTTTAATTAAACAGTTGGACTGTGTTCAAACTACTTCATTTATAGTTGATTATATAATTGGATTATAGTAATCAATATATTTGAATTTTACCCTTCATTTATAGTTGATTATATAATTGGATTATAGTAATCAATATATATTTGAATTTTACCGATCATTTATAGTTGATTATATAATTGTTAGTGTTCCTAGAACATGCCAAGGATCTAATAAGCATGTAAAGGTGTTCATAAATTTAAAATAAGTTGCGGAATATACTTACAAGGAATGGATTTGAGCTTTAAAATTTTGAGAAAAGATCTCCAAGATCCAAGCTTTAAGTGACGATTCCAACTCTTGAAGTAGTTTCCCTATCACCTTAGTTGATTTCTCCAAGTGCCAGCTTTGTTGATTTTGCAACAAAATCAAAGAGATGAAGGAAAGAGGCTCACGCCCATGGAGAGGATTTTTAGGGTTTTTCATTTCCAAAATGTGTTACAAGTGTGTAGAGTGAAGAGAGAGAGAAGGCTTTTTGGTTTTGTTAAAGGGTTTTACCCTTTTACCCAAAACCATGTAGTTGGGGTAATTTGGTTTCACCTAAACCAAGTGGTTGGAAAGTAAGTGGTTTTGGCATAAATGCCAACCACTTTCCAACCACCACTTCAAATGTGTGACATGTGTGAAGTGGGCCCCACCATTTTGAATTCAAAACTCAAAATGTCTCTAAGAACATTTATCGCGGCTCGGTTCCGTTTAATCCGATTAAATGAACTTCCGTCGCTAAATAATTAAATCTAATTTAAATAAATAATGATGCCTCGCAAATATATTACGAACGTCGTTTACGAATTAATTCTAAATTAATTCGTTCGTTCGTATTAAAGTCCGACTTTAATTTCGTAACGAAATCCAATTCATATTAATATATCCAATATATTAATTTTAGCCCATATGTAGAAAAATCAAATTTAACCATTAAATTTATTTTACCGATTAATTCCAAATTAATCATGTTCTCTCTCTTCCGAACACATTTAATCCCAGATTAAATAATACCTCAATTAATCCCAGATTAATTTTCTTTCTCTTAATTAATCCCAGATTAAGAGGCTTGGGTACTTAAGTGAGCCTCACTCCACCCTCCCTCTGGGGAATCTACAACGGGAATTCCATTCGACAGTTAGTCACACACCATGACCAGTAGAAGTTATTTCTTTATGTTTATGGTTTTTATGTTGACTAAAAAGGTGAAATTGGTAAGAGATAGCTGTGTAAGGAATTCTCACTCCTGATACGTATTTCAAACCCATTTTTTTCGAAACAAGTTAATATTTGTTTAATTCCTCTTGAATTATTTAATTTGTGAATTCTCCATAAAACTGACTAAAATAGATCTTCATATGCTCAGTTGGAAGGTATTATCAACATGCATAGTAATATACGGACATGTGTTATAATTGAAAAGTTTGTAATATCTAGTGCTCGAGTTCATTTGGAGGAATCATCTCAAAAAGTGAAGAAAAAAATAAATAAATAAAACTTAGATCCGAGTTATTAAGTCTGTAAGGGTGTTTTAACATCTAGTGCCCTAAAACCAACTGGTTTGGGAGTCACTGGCCCAACACTCGCTACATGGATCAAAAAGATGACAGAAAAATATATATATATCTGAAGTCTGAGTAATTAAGTCCGTAGGGGTGTCTTAACACCTGGTGCCCTAAAGCCATCTGGTTCGGGAGCCACCGACCCAAAGCTCGCTACAAAGATAGAAGGTATTGTATATAAATAAAAAATAGAGAAAAAATCAAAGAAAAAATCAGAAATTTTTTCCATTACTACAAAAAGGTGTGAAATCTGATAGAACTTTAGGACAAAAATATTACTCTCTTATCAGCTGCACTTATGACTGTTGTGGGCAAAAATGAGTTGTTTAATATTTTGTTGGCTGTGTATATGGAGAATGGTAAAAATGATAGGAGAATTTACTTATTCAGTAATTTAGAAAGAAACAAAACAACTAATAACTTGGAGTAGAAGTTTCACCTGATTAGTCACTAACTTCTTTATTCTCTTTTCGCTTGTCTTTTTGCTTTTGTGTGCATTAGTTTTACTACCTTTTCGAAATGCGAATGCGCTAACAAATAATCTCGGGCTCGGGTTTGATAATTCCAAATTAATGAATTTTCCGTTGTGTCGTAATTAAATGATTACGCTTAGCGAAATCACTATTCATGTCGCTAACGAATTAATTCTAAATTAATTCGTTCGCCCGAATTAAAATCAAATTTTAATTCTGCGTCGAAATCTAATTTCGTTTAATATATCAAATATATTAATTTATCGATTAATTCCAAATTAATTGTTATCTCTCTTTAAATGATATTCTATCCCAGATAAAATATCTCGGCAATTAATCCCAGATTAATTTTCTCTCTCTTCTAGTTAATCCCAGATTAATTTAGAGTGTGAGTCATACGTCATCGGTGAATCTTTGGGAAGCGACCCATGAGATCCCCGGATATGTTGGCAGTAAATTCGGTCGTCGGACTATCCACACACGTAAGTACCTCGCATTACGTTTATACCGATTTACAAGACAAGGTTGGCCTCTAGCAAAGCTCCATGCCTACCCAATTCTCCGGAAATATCCTTACAGGAATAAATGATCTATATCAGGCGTAGTATACGTAGTATTGCGTATTTCTGTCCAGTATCAGATGATCACGTGCTAGGCCTGGGGCTGGAATTGTGTTTGCCCCGTATGAAGCACATGTCGGATGTCTGGTGACTAGTCTCTATAATCGGTAAACATGACCTAGTCATAATATCCCGATAGCTGCAGCATTTAAGAGAACCAGTCTCGTATCCTACGTCACCATCATCTCCATATGACTGGAGTGACACTTCCATCTTGACGTCACACCCAACACACTACGATTCTCAATATACCTAGTATTGGCGTACATAAAACCTGTTAAAGCCCTAGACGACCGCAACCAAAGTATATTGATTGTCGCAAGTATTAGCGGCGCAAGTCTCAGGATAAGACCAACTACACCTACCCTGATTTCAGACTTCCATAGACACATAGTCATACTAATAATGGAATTCCGAGGGGGTCTTATCCAGAGCGAAGCTGTTTCCTGTACCATCGGTAAAACACAACCTCCTATTACACTTGCATGAGTATCCTATACCCAAATATATGAGAACTATGCCGTTGTGCCCTCACAACGCGCACAAGTGTAATACTAGTCTCTTATGTATTTATCGATGTCCAATCTCGATAATACTCTGACTAGGGATATTTAATGATTTATCCTTCGTGGACTGATACTGTCTCATATCATTCTCCGTCCAGGAACAAATCATAGGGACCTCCTATCATTTATACAACTAGGTGATCTAATCACAGATGATAAGAGTGCAATCTCATTTGTCACATAGTTAATTTGTACAACAACACCATGATCTGTATAAATAGTGACGCTATGGGTCATAATTGTCCAACAATCTCCAACTTGGCCTATAGCCAATCACTCTAGTGCGTGACACCCGAACTATGTACGGTTGGCTCAAACTACTGAGAAAAGACTTTCATCAGCGGATTTGCATGATTATCGTCTGATGCGATTTATACGATCATCACATCTCCACGATGTATGATCCGAACGTATCAGATGAATATCGAAGTATGTATCTGGATCGTTGATGAGACCATTAATTATTTAGCATGTGCTGACGCCTAGCTCAGCTGCTAACAGAATTATATCTAATCTAGTTAGATTTATTATCGATCCAGAAGGCTTCTATTGCCGCCTCAGCTGCAGCAATAACCCGCATTTGTTGTTTATTCGGTAACAGTATCTTGCTTGGAAGATTTCCAGCTCACTGTTCCGTTATTCAAACTGTATAGTACCGTTTACGACTTTTAGTCGTCTTATCGGTTAGGAAACTTGCTATAGTGATCCCAGTCACTTCAAGTTCTCCTTCTCCATAGTCTAAGACAACATCCTTAGTTCTCTAAGATACTAACAGATGTTCTTAACATCAATCCAGTGACTATCACTAGGATTGGCCTGTTTGTGAATCCATATGCTCAAAGCGTATGAGACACTAGGTCACGTACATTTTTCAATGTACGGTTTCTCAGAGAGTTTTCTCGAAAGCCAAGCTTTCACCGATTGTTATTTTGGGAATATCATTTCCAAGAAATGACATATTATCATTATTTTATAGAACAACCACTGTCAGTGCGCTCCCACTAACCTCCTTATATACACAATAATCATTTTCATTTTGAATTAAAAAATAAACTATTTATGATTACATCAAAATGATAATTCTAAGAACCTAATGCTTGCTTCAATCCAAACATGGATCGAATAACCTGCAAACCTTGTTTGCTTGTTATGGTACGATAAAACCGACAGGATCTCATAAACATCCTCCGAAAGGTTTCCTTTTCAGGAAATCGATTTTCCCGTAAAGCTGTCATATTTCATAAATGAAACACGCAGCTTTAGCAAGCATTATCCAAATGGATTTACCGTGGCAACAGGTAAAAGATTTCGTTGTAATCAACAAAATGTTGATAGGGATACCTTTCCGCTAAAAGCCTAGCTTTATACGTTGGTATCTTGCCATCCATGTATGTCTTCCTTGAAGACTTATATAGTACCAACAGGCACAATGCCTTGCGGTACATCAACTAGTATCTAAACTAAGTTGATATACATGGAATCCATTTCGGATTCATGACACTTTGTAATAATTGGGAGTCGATACCTTGTATCATTTCCTCATACGTAGTCAGTTGGTATACCTCAAAAGATAGACATCTTTATGAGGTGAGATCAGAAACCCATACCCCAGGTTGTTTTCTGACTCTCTTCGACATACGCGGTTCTTATGTATACGAAGATTAATGGTAATAGTTTCATCCTTGATGAACTATTTGTGTTCCATTAGGATTCGGTGCCTTGAATAGTATGTCTCTGATTTTCATCGAGTTTTACTATCCTCCCACTTACCACTGCATATCGGTATTCTTCTTAGGAAAACCGCATGGTGAGTAACAATCTAATTGTTCTCAGGTGAGATGTATAAGTACTATACTTTGGTATCCCTATGATAACCTACAATTGACACTTATCATATTTGGGTTTTAGTCTGGTATCATCCAAACATATGCCTAGCATACCCAAATAAACATGACCTAGTCATAATATCCCGATAGCTGCAGCATTTAAGAGAACCAGTCCCGTATCCTACGTCACCATCATCTCCATATGACTGGAGTGACACTTCCATCTTGACGTCACACCCAACACATTACGATTCTCAATATACCCAGTATTGGCGTACATAGAACCTGTTAAAGCCCTGGACGACCGCAACTAAAGTATATTGATTGTCGCAAGTATTAGCGGTGCAAGTCTCAGGTTAAGACCAAATATACCTACCTTGATTTCGGACTTCCATAGACACATAGTCATACTACCAATGTAATTCCGAGGGGGTCTTTTCCAGAGCGAAGTTTTTTCCCGTACCATCGGTAAAACACAACCTCCTATTACACTTGCATGAGTATCCTATACCCAAATATATGAGAACTATGTCGTTGTGCCCTCACAACGCGCATAAGTGTAATACTAGTCTTTTACGTATTTATCGATGTCCAATCTCGATAATACTCTGACTAGGGATATTTAATGATTTATCCTTCGTGGACTGATACTGTCTCATATCATTCTCCGTCCAGGAACAAATCATAGGGACCTCCTATCATTTATACATCTAGGTGTTCTAATCACGTGCTAGGCCTGGGGCTGGAATTGTGTCTGCCCTGTACGAAGCACATGTCGGATGTCTGGTAACTAGTCTCTATAATCGGATAAACATGACCTTGTCATAATATCCTGATAGCTGCAGCATTTAAGAGAACTAATCCCGTATCCTACGTGACCATCATCTCCACTATAACTGGAGTGATACTTCCGTCTTGAAATCACACCCAACACACTACGATTCTCGATATACCCAGAAGAGCCGTACACAGAAACTGGTTAAAGCCCTGGACGACCAAAACTAAAGTATATTGATTGTCGCAAGTATTAGCGGGGCAAGTCTTAGGTTAAGACCAAATACACCTACCCTGATTTCGGACTTCCATAGACACATAGTCATACTACCAATGTAATTCCGAGGGGGTCTTTTCCAGAGCGAAGCTGTTTCCCGTACCATCGGTAAAACAAAACCTCCTATTACACTTGCATGAGTATCCTATACCCAAATATATGAGAACTATGTCGTTGTGCCCTCACAACGCGCACAAGTGTAATACTAGTCTTTTACGTATTTATCGATGTCCAATCTCGATAATACTCTGACTAGGGATATTTAATGATTTATCCTTCGTGGACTGATACTGTCTCATATCATTCTCCGTCCAGGAACAAATCATAGGGACCTCCTATCATTTATACATCTAGGTGTTCTAATCACAAATGATAAGAGTGCAATCTCCTTTATCACATAGTTTATTTGTACAACAACACCATGATCTATACAAATAGTGACGCTATCGGTCATAATTGTCCAACAGACCCGTAACAATTAAATTTGGAATTTAAATCGTAAAAGGTTTATTAATAAAGTGTAGTGTTTAATTTGAAATTAAATAGTGAATTAGTATTAAATACAAATGGAATTTTATATAATTTTGTATTGTAATTTAATTCGAGAATTCGTACTTCGAGTACTTATTCGCAAAACGAGTTTGACTCGCGCAAAATCAAATCGTTTTTTGAATATTGGATGGTCATTAATTATCAGATTAATTAATTGGATTAGATTGATTGATAACATGCTTGTGTGAATACATGATTGTGATGCATGAATAATGTATATCGGATGGATATTAGAAGGGTGGGGCAATTTTTGAAATTATTATAATAAATTTGATTTATTAATTGGACCTGCATGTCCAGCCTTATCACCTCCTTATTCTTTGTATTCTCTTCTTACCTATTCCCCTCAATGTATATGAGGTTTCTTTAGAAGTGTAGTGTAATGGGTAGAAGTAAATACTTGTGCTAGCGGGAGAGAGGAAATGGAGAGCTTTGATCTAGGATCAATGTGTAAAGTATCCATCCGCATATCATTATTATTTATTTATACGCGCTTTATTATGTGTTTAGAATGCATGTTTAAGGGTGTATGATGATGAGACCTTAACAAAGATAATAAATTGGTTGCCAATTTGCACTCGAAAAATCCTCAAACAATATTAAGCGTCTTTCCTTTCATTGAGTGATTCTCACTCAAGATCCGAGACAGGCATTGGCTTGTTGGCCAAAGTCAAGGCCTTTATCCGTCGAGGATGTGTTTGAATCACAATAGCTTTGTTCCATATTGGTGTCTTGTCCAAGTTGTGGTTTGTTGGCCAAAGTCAAGACCACTTCTTGTCCATCGACATTGATTACGAAGCTTTCCATGGTCAATGGGTCGCGCTTAACTGGGATCACTAAGTTTGTTGTGCCAAAGCCAAGGCTTAGTTGATTCAGAGGAAAAAGGTTAGGTAATACATTGGATGTATTGGCATATATAAGATATATGTTTCGGACTTGGATGTCCCCCTATTGGATCTAGGAATTGGATTGGATCCAATTGATCTTAGAGATCTACCTAGTTAATTATCATACAATTTGTTGGCCAAAGTCAAGATTGTGTGATATTTAACGGGATCCTAGCCCGCTAGGAAACACGGTTTCCCGAGTACTCGACAGAGGGTTAGAGGCTCACCGAAAAATAGTGGGAGACAAGAATTAAATTTGCAATATTCATTTAATTACTTGCCATATGCGCTCAATAAAATATCATTCGTCAATTAAATTAAATATTAGTTGGACTAATATTTAAAACGTTGTTTTAAAACAGTTGGACTGTATTCAAACTATTCATTTATAGTTGATTTTATAATTGGATTATAGTAATCAATATAATTGAATTTAATCTATTAAATTATAGTTGATTAGATAGTTGGACTATAATAATCATTATAATAAATAGTACCTAAATCGTTGATTAAATAGTTGGACTATTAGAAATCAAGGTAGAATTGAAAGATTGACATTTAAAACATAATCCTAGGGAAAATGTATTTAAATGGGTTAATTTTCAAATTCGGAAATATTTCAGGATAGTCCTGGAAAATAATAAGTTACTTTCTTTGATAAAATAACATATTAGGCCTAAGCCCGGAGTTAAGCAAATAGTAGAGCATAATCTTTGGAAGATTTATGTAATGATAACTTAAGTGCTTAATCCATTAAGCTTGTCGCAGTAGACTCCTTAATTTCTGAATCAGAACTAAGGATTAGATCCTTAAAGTATGATAATGAAATTGAAGGATCTTCAAAGAATCTATCCTTAGAATCTTAGAAGTACTAAATTGCAATATTTAACTCTTGGAGAGTTAATGACTATTCTCAAGGAGATAAAGTCAAAGTTTGCAATTAGGCAAGTAGCGCAAGGCGCACCTTACTTCGATATTCTAGAAACCCGAGGCTTGGCCAAAGGCTACTGGAATGTGAAAAAAAAGGCAAAGGCAATATCATTATAATCTTCTAGGAAGATAAAGGATATATCCCAAAAACGTCTGCCTAACTGTGGCAAACGGGATCGCGGAAGCGTGACTGCCGTTTGAACAATGCAGACATAAAGGAATTGAAGACGAGCAAGGCTCTGACTTCAAAAATGTTTGTCAACATTATGTTCATTACTAGTATTGAAATTAGATTTTAAATACTTAGTGTGATACATAAAACATATGTATTGATGTTCAGAATCTGTTATGAACAGGATACTGACTTCAGTTGAGATTAATCTACGAATCAAAAATGGGACGAAAGTCGCTGTTTTGACCGTAGATACCTAAGTTTAGGAACCACCCATGGGTGTGTACTTCAATTAGGAAACTATTATAATGTAACTAGTTTGACTAGATACATTATCTCTATATCAGTGTTTAACC
The DNA here is from genome assembly GCA_019454045.1 of Zanthoxylum bungeanum. Taxonomy (NCBI): domain Eukaryota; kingdom Viridiplantae; phylum Streptophyta; class Magnoliopsida; order Sapindales; family Rutaceae; genus Zanthoxylum; species Zanthoxylum bungeanum. Next base: position 13,852 of record SKCR01038484.1, on the reverse strand, counting down.
CGCTGCGGGTGTACCTTTATATTCTAGAACACTAAAGTGTTTTATTATATAAAGATGATATTGAGATAAACACATTAGATGTGAATAACAGAATTTATATTTTGAATATAAATAAATTTCAAACATATAACATGACAAACAAACAGCTCAAACTGATTTGATCAGAAGAAACTCAATTGTGGCATTGTTGTCTGGGACACAACTAAAACAAGAATCGTATATCCACACTTTTGAAGAGTGGGTACTCGGACTGATTTGATTCTATTCAAATAAAGTCAACGAATCTAGTTTATTGGGCAAAATGCCTAAAACATTATTTACTTGGTAAAAGTGCAAATGCCACAGATCTATTAACCCTAGTTCATATTGAAGCAAGTGGGCTCATGTCTAGCTAGGCTAGATGTGGATATAGATATTTCGTGACCTATACGAATATGGCATCGCGTTATGGTTATGTGTCTCTTATGAAACACAAATCGGAAACTTTTACAGTTTCGACGCGAAATAGACAAACAGATCGGCTAAAGTATTAAACCGTCACGGTGAGACCGTAATGGAAAATACTTAGGCAATAAGTTTCTAATATACTTGAAAGAGTATAGTATTCTTTCAAATGAGGACTCCTCCCAGAATACGCCAATTTGACGGTGTGTGCGAACATGATAAACTGAATTTTGTTGGACATGATAAGGTTAAACATGAGTCGCTCTGAGCTACCATTTCCTTCAACGGATTAGCATAAACAGTGCAAGAACTTATTTTGAATAAGGTTCCATAAAAATCTGTTTGATAGACTTCATATTAGATATGAACAGGAAAGAAATCGGGCTTCACATTCTTGATAATTTGGGTATGCTAGGCATACGTTTGGATGATACCAAAATAAAACCCAAATTGGATAAGTGCCAATTGTAGGTTATCCTAGGGATACCATAAGTATAGTACTTATACATCTCACATTATAACAATTTAATTGTTGCTCGCCATGCGGTTTTCCTAAGAGGAATACCGATATGCAGTGGTAAGTGGGAGGATAGTAAAACTCGATGAAAATCAGAGTGATACTGTTCCAGGCACCAATCCTTAATTTAACATAAATAGTTCATCAAGGATGAAACTATTACCAATAATCTTCGAATACACAAGAACCGCGTAGGTCGGAGAGAGTCAGAAAACAACCTAGGTTATTGGTTTCTGATCTCACCTCATAAAGATGTCTATCCTATTGAGTAACACCAACTGACTACATATGAGGAAGTGATACAAGGTATCGACTCCCTATTATGGAAAAGTGCCATGAGTCCGAAATGGATTCCATGTATATCAACAAGTTTGGATACTAGTTGATGTACCGCAAGGCATTGTGCCTACTGGTACTTTATAAGTCTTCAAGGAAGACATACATGGATGGCATCATACCAACGTATAAAGCTAGGCTTTTAGCGGAAATGTATCGTTATCAATATTGTGTTGACTACGATTCAACCTTTTAACTGTTGCCATGGTAAATCCATTTAGATAATGCTTGTTAATACTGCAAGTTTATTTAGTGAAATATGACAGCTTAACGGGAAAATCGCTTTCCTGAAAAGGAAACCTTTTGGAGGATGTTTACAACATCCTATCAGTTTTGTCATACCAAAACTAGAAAACAAGGTTTGCAGGTTGTTCGATCCATGTTTGGATTGAAGTAAACATTAGGTTCTTGGAATTATCGTTTTGATGTAATCATAATAGCTTATGATTTAATTCAAAACGTAAAAGATTCTTGTGTATATAAGGAGGTTAGTGGGAGCGCATTGACAGTGGATGTCCTATAAAATAATGATAATATGTCATTTCTTGGAAATGATATTCCTATATTACAATCGGTGAAAGCTTGGCTTTCATGAAACTCTCCGAGAAATCGTACATTGAAAAGTGTACGCGACCTGGTGTCTCATACGCTTTGAGCATATAGATTCACAATCAGGTCAATCCCAGTGATAGTCACTGGATTGATGTTAAGAACATCCGTTAGTATCTTATAGAACTAATGATGCTGTCTTAATATGTGGAGATTGAGAACTTGAAGTGATTGGGATCATTGTAGCAAGTTTCCTAACCGATGAAACGACTATAAGTCGTAACAACGGTACTATACAGTTTGGATAACGATATATTGAGTTGGAAATCTTCCTAGCAAGATATTGTTACCGAATAAACAACAAATGCGGAATATTGCTGCAGCTGAGGCGGTAATAGAAGCCTTCTGGGTCGATAATAAATCTAATTAGATTAGATATAGTTTTGTTAGCAGCTGAGCTAGGCGTCAGCACAGGCTAAAGAATTATTGGTCTCATCAACGATCCAGATATATACTTTGACTATTCATCTATATCGTTCAGATCATACATCGTGGCGATGTGATGATCGTATAAATCGCATCAGACGATAATCATGCAAATCTACTGACGAAAGCCTTTCTCAGCAATTTGAGCCAACCGTACATAGTTCGGGTGTAAGACACTCGAGTGACTGGCTATAGGCCAAGTGGGAGATTGTTGGACAATTATGACCCATAGCGTCACTATTTGTACAGATCATGGTGTTGTTGTACAAATTAACTATGTGATATAGGAGATTGCTCTCTTATCATTTGTGATTAGATCACCAAGATATATAAATGATAGGAGGTCCCTATGATTTGTTCCTGGATTGAGAATGATATGAGACAGTATCAGCCCACGAAGGATAAATCATTAAATATCCCTAGTCAGAGTATTGTCGAGATTGGACATCGATAAATACGTAAAAGACTAGTATTACACTTGTGCGCGTTGTGAGGGCACAAACGACATAGTTCTCATATATTTGGGTATAGGATACTCATGCAAGTGTAATAGGAGGTTGTGTTTTACCGATGATACGGGAAACAGCTTCACTCTGGATAGACCCCCTCGGAATTCCATTGATAGTATGACTATGTGTCTATGGAAGTCCGAAATCAGGGTAGGTGTATTTGGTCTTAACCTGAGACTTGCCCCGCTAATACTTGCGACAATCAATATACTTTGGTTTTGGTCGTCCAGGGCTTTAAACAGTTTCTGTGTACGCCTCTTCTGGGTATATCGAGAATCGTAGTGTGTTGGGTGTGATTTCAAGACGGAAGTATCACTCCAGTCATAGTGGAGATGATGGTCACGTAGGATACGGGATTAGTTCTCTTAAATGCTGCAGCTATCAGGATATTATGACAAGGTCATGTTTATCCGATTATAGAGACTAGTTACCAGACATCCGACATGTGCTTCGTACGGGGCAGACACAATTCCAGCCCCAGGCCTAGCACGTGATCATCTGATACTGGATCGACATACGCAATACTACGTATACTACACCTGATATAGATCGCTTATTCCTGTAAGCATGTTTCTGGAGAATTGGGTAGGCATGGCGCTTTGCTAGAAGCCAACCTTGTCTTGTAAATCGGTATAAACGTAGTACGAGGTACTTACGTGTTCGGATAGTCCGACGACCGAATTTGCTACCAACATATCCGGGGATCTCGTGGGTCACTTCCCGAAGATTCACCGATGATGTATGACTCGCACTTTATTAATCTGGGATTAATTAGATGAGAGAGAAAATTAATCTGGGATTAATTGCGGAGATATTTTATCTGGGATAAATATCATTTAAAGAGAGATAACGATTAATTTGGAAATAATCGATTAATTAATATATTTGATATATTATACGAGATTGGATTTCGACGCGGAATTAAAATCAGATTTTAATTCGGGCGAACGAGTTAATTTAGAAGTAATTCGTTAGCGACGTGAATAGTGATTTCACTAGGCATAATCATTTAATTGCGTCGCAACGGAAAATTCGTTAATTTGGAATTAGCAAACCTGAGCCCGGGATTATTTACGAGCGCATTCGCATTTCGAATTCGAGTGCGGCACGTAAGTCAAATCAAGCGTCAAATCATTAGTCACATCAAGCGTCAAATCAAATGTCACTTTGAGTGATGTGACAAGTTGTCACTTGATTGAGTGATGTGAGTTGATGTGAATAGTGATGGAAGTGGTTGGCAATTATGCCTTGACTTTTTATATTTGCTAAATCATTTATTTAATTTTTTTTGAAAATGGAATATTGTATATTAGATACACAAAATGATAAACAAATACACAACTTCCATCTCTCTCTTAATACACACAGTTTTGGAGCCAAAAACCAACACTCTCTCTTCCTCACTTCATCTCACTCACACGCCCAAGGGGCTGTAATTCTCTTCTGCTCATTGCCTAAAAACCGTGAGTTCAAGGGAAGAAAATGATGATTTGTGGCAAATCATCAAGGTGCTAGCACATATAGGAGCCATACAAAGGTGATAGGGAACTCACTTCATGAGCAAGGAATGACCAAACAAAGCTTGGAGCTTCATGGATCAAGCCAAAACCGAAAATGGAGGACACCTTGACAGTGGACTGCCGTGAGCTTCACCAACAAGGGGATAAAAGTTTTGTTCTTCGTAGCATCCAATACGTTCATTGTGAGTATGATTCTACCATTCTCCTTTGTGTATTCACTTGTTTCATGCTTGATAAATGATCTTGGGAACCTTAGAGAACACCAACAATTAATCCCAGATTAAAAAGTGCGAGTCATACGTCATCGGTGAATCTTCGGGAAGCGACCCATGAGATCCCCGTATATGTTGGCAGTAAATCCGGTCGTCGGACTATCCGAACACGTACGTACCTAGTACTACATTTGTACGGAATTACAAGACAAGGTTGGCTTCTAGCAATGCGCCATGCCTACCCAATTCTCCAGAAATATCCTTACAGGAATATGTGATCTATATCAGGCGTAGTATACGTAGTATTGCGTATTTCGATCCAGTATCGGATGTCACATGCTAGGCCTCGGGCTGGAATTGTGTCTGCCCCGTACGAAGCACATATCAGATCTCTGGTAACTAGTCTCTATAATCAGATAAACATGACCTAGTCATAATATCCCGATAGCTGCAACATATAAGAGAACAAGTTTCGTATCCTACGTGACCATCATCTCCACTATGACTGGAGTGATACTTCCGTCTCGACATCACACCCAACACACTACGATTCTCAATATACCTAGAAGAGGCGTACACAGAACCTGTTAAAGCCCTGGATGACCATAACCAAAGTATATTGATTGTCGCAAGTATTAGCAGTGCAAGTATCAAGTTAAGACCAAATACACCTACCCTGATTCGGACTTCCATAGACACATAGTCATACTACCAATGGAATTCTGAGGGGTCTATCCAGAGCGAAGCTGTTTTCCATACCATCGGTAAAACACAACCTCATACTACACTTGCATGAGTATCATATACCAAAATATATGATAACTATGTCGTTATGCCCTCACAATGCGCACAAGTGTAATATTAGTCTATTCCGCATTATCGATGTCCAATCTCGATAATACTATGAATAGGGATATTTAATGATTAAACCTTCATGGATTGATACTGTCTCATATCTTATCAATCCGGAACTAATCATATGGACCTTCTATCATTTATACATCTTGGTGATCTAATCACAAATGATAGAAGAGTAATTTCCTTTCTCACATAGTTAATTTGTACAACAACACCATGATCTGTATAAATAGTGACACTATGGGTCATAATTGTCCAACAATATCCCACTTGGCCTATAGCCAGTCACTCAAGTGTCCTTCACCCGAACTATGTACGGTTCGCTCAAACTTCTGGTGAGAAAAGGCTTTCATCAGCGGATTGGCATGATTATTATCTAATACGATTTATTCGATCATCACATCGCCACGATGTATGATCCGAACGAATCAGATAAATAGTTGAAGTATATATCTGGATCGTTGATGAGACCATTAATTCTCCTTCTCCATAGATTAAGACAGCATCCTTAGTTCTCTAAGATACTAAAGGATTTTCTTAACTTCAATCCAGTGACTATCACTTGGATTGGCCTGATTGTGACTCCATATGCTCAAAGCGTTTGAGACACCAGGTCACGTACATATTTTTCAATGTACGAGTTCTCAGAGAGTTATCAACAACTTTAAATCTATACCAGTAGATCTTTATTCCTAGAATAAAGGTTGTCTCTCCCAAGAATTCTACGGAGAATTTCATGAAAGCCAAGCTTTCACCGATTATATTTAGGAATATCATTTCCAAGAAATGAAATATTATCAATATTTATAGGACAGTCACTTTCAGTGCGCTCCCACTAACCCTCTTATATACATAAGAATCATTTTCGTTTTGAATTAAATCATATACTATTATGATTACATCAAAACGATAATTCCAAGAACGTAATGCTTGCTTCAATCTATACATGGATCGAATAACCTGCAAACCTTGTTTGCTAGTTTTGGTACGACATAACTGTCAGGATGTTGTAAACATCCTCCAAAAGGTTTCCGTTAATGAAATCGGTTTTGGCATTCAGCTGACATATTTCATAAATGAAACATGCAGCATTAACAAGCATTATCCAAATGGATTTACCATGGCAACGAATAAAAGGTTTCGTCGTAATCGACACAATGTTGATAATGATACCTTTTCGCTACAAGTCAAGCTTAGTACGTTGGTATATTGCCTTCCATGTATGTCTTCCTTGAAGACTAAATAGTACCAGTAGGCACAATGCCTTTTGGTACATCAACTAGTATCCAAACTTAGTTGGTATACATGGAATCCATTTCGGATATCATGGCACTTTGCCAAAATAGGGAGTCGATACCCTGTATCACTTCCTCACACGTAGTCATTTCGTATTCCTCAATAAAATTGACATCTTTATGAGGTGAGATCAGAAACCCATACCCCATGTTGTTTTCTGACTCTCTCCGACTTACGTGGTTCTTGTGTATTCGAAGATTATTGGTATAGTTTCATCCTTGATGAACTATTTGTGTTCCATTAAAGAATCGGTGCCTAGAACAGTATTACTCTGATTTTCATCAAGTTTTACTTTTCCTCCCACTTACCACTGCATATAGGTATTCCTCTTAGGAAAACCGAATGGTGAGCAACAATTACATTGTTCTCTTGTGAGTTGTATAAGTACTATACTTTGGTTTCCCTAGGATAACCTACAATTTCACACTTATCCGATTTGGGTTCTAGTTTGGTATCATCCAAACATATGCCTAGCATACCCAAATCATCAGGAATGAGAAAACCCAGTTTCTTTCCTGTTCATATCTAATATGAAGTCTGTTTAACAGATTTTTATGAAACCTTATTCAAAACAAGTTCTGCACTGTTTAAATGCTTATCCCTTGAAGGAAATGGTAGCTCTGAGCGACTCATGAATAACCTTATCATGTCCAATAAAATTTGGTTTATCCGTTTGGACACACCGTCAAATTGACGTGTTCCGGGAGGAGTCCTCATTGAAAAATACTATACTCTTTCAAGTATATGAGAAACTTATTGCTTAAGTATTTTCATCATGGTCTAACCGTGATGGTTTTAATACTGTAGCCGATCTGTTTGTCTATTTCGTGTCGAAATTCTTTGAATTGATCAAAAGTTTTCGATTTGTGTTTCAAAAGAAACACATAACCATAACGCGATGCCACATCCATAAAGGTTACGAAAAATTTATATCCACTTCTAGCCTAGCTAGATATGGGCCCACTTACTTCACTATGAATAAGGGCTAACAGATCGGTGGCACTTGCACTTTTACCAAGTAAAAGGTGTTTTAGGCACTTTGCCCAATAAACTAGATTCGTAGACATTATTTGAATGAAATCAAATCTGTCCTAGTACCCACTTGTCCCAGACAACAATGCCACTTATAAGTCTCAACTGATCAAATCAGTTTGAGCAATTTGTTTGTCATGTTATATGTCTGAGATTTATTTATATTCAAAATATAAATACTGTTATTTACATCTAATGTGTTTATCTCAATATCATCTTTATAAAATAAAACACTTTAGTGTTCTAGAATATAAAGGTATACCCGCAACGGGTTAAACCCTGATATATAGATAATGTTTCTAGTCAAACTAGTTACATTATAATAGTTTCCTAATTTAAGTACACACCCAAAGGGTAGTTCCTAAACTTAGGTCTCTACGGTTAAAACAGCGACTGTTGTCCCGTTTCCTATTCGTAGATTAATCTCATCTGAAGTCAGTATCCTTCTCTCAGCAGATTCTGCACATCAGCACACATATATATATGTACCACATCCAATATCAAAAATCCAATTTTAATACTAGCAGTGAACATATTTATGACAAACATATTTGAAGTCAGTGTTGGATAATATGACCCATAGCGTCACTATTTGCACAGATCATTGTGTTGTTGTAGCAAATTAACTATGTAATAAGGAAATTGCACTCTCATCATTTGTGATTAGATCACCATAGATATATAAATGAAGAGAGGTCCCTATGATTAGTTCCTGGATTGAGATGATATGAGACAGTATCAGTCCACGAAGGATTAATCATTAAATATCCCTAGCCGTAGTATTATCGATACTGGACATCGATAATGCGGAATAGGCTAGTATTGCACTTGTGCGCGTTGTGAGGGCACAACAACGCATAGTTCTCATATATATAAGTATTGGATACTTGTGCAAGTGCGATAGGAGGTCGTGTTTCACCGATGGTACGGGAAACAGCTTCGCTCTGGATAGACCCTTCAGAATCCCATTGGTATTATGACTAGGTGTCTATGGGAGGCGAAATCAAGGTAGGTGTGTATAGTCTTAACCTGAGACTTACATCGCTAATACTTACGACAATCGGTAAACTTTGGTTTTGGTGGTGGGGGATCTTAACTGGTTCTGTGTTCACCTCTTCTGGGTTTATATCAGAGAATCGTAGAGTATTGGTGTGATGTCAAGACGGAAGTATCACTTCAGTCATATTGGAGATGATGTCACGCAGGATACGGTGTTAGTGCTCTTAAAGTGATGCGCATCCAATCGTGATATTATGACCAGGTCATGAATATCCGATTATAGAGACTAGTTACCAGACATCCGATATGTGTTTCGGACGGGGCAGACACTTATCCAGCCCTAGCACGTGATTATCCGATACTGGGCCGATACGCACAATACATTAGTATACTACGCTTGATACAGATCTTAAATATTCTTAAATGGATATGTCCGGAGAATTGGGTAGACTTGGTGCTTTGCTAGGAGTCGACCTTGTCTCGTAAATCGGTAGAACGTAGTACTTGGTACGTACGTGATTCGGATACTCCGACGACCGTATTTACTGCCAGATTATCCGGGGATCTCATGGGTCGCTTCCCGATAATCCACCGATGACGCACAACTCGTACTCTTGAATAATCTGGGATTATAATAGAAGAGAGAGAAAATTAATCTAGGATTATAACGGAGATATTTTATCCGGGATAAAATGTCGTCTAAAGAGAGAGAACGATTAATTTGGATTGATCGATGAATTAATATATTCGATATATTAAACGAAATTAGATTTCGACGCGGAATTAAAATTAGATTTTAATTCGGGCAAACGAGTTAATTTAGAATTATTCGTTAGCGACGTAATTAATAATTTCGCTAGGCGCAATTATTTATTTAAATTCGATTTAATTAACGTCGCGACGTAAGCTCGGTATTTCGGAAATATCGAACCCGAACGCTGAGTGCACGTGGGCCCACTTTCATTTGGAAACGTGTGGGGCCCACATGACACATGTCATTCTAATGCTTTGCATGTAGATTGTGTACATTGCACTCAATGTCATTGCATGGAGTTTGAGTGTTTGACACTCTAAGCCATTGCATGTTTTGTGTCATAAATTTATTATTAATTTAATAAATATTATGGCATAAATATAATTGATTTTTGGTAAATCATTTTAAGACAACACAATTCAATCTCTCTCAAAATTCTCTCTTCCTCTCACGGAAATGGTGGCCATTCTTCACTGGTTTTGAACCAGTTTGGGCGTGACTTTAGGGAAGCCAAGAGTTGGGTTTTCATGGTGAAAACCGCAAGTGCTAGCACACTACGAGTCTTGCGAAGGTGGTGGGGAGGTTCACCCATGAGGCGGGACTCATCCGACGGAGTTTGGAGCTTCGTTTTGAGATCCGAAACTGCCAAGACAGTGAGCATGGACTGGTTGCAGTGGCGTGAGCAAGGCAGTACGTTTTTGGCCTTGATTCGTCTTCAAATCGACATAACCGATCAATGTGAGTATTCCGCTACCTCCGTTGATGTATTCACGCATTATTTCATGTCTTGATTTGATCTTGGGACCTTAGAATAAACCAACAATGGTATCAGAGCTAATGTTGCAAGCATGAAATTTGTAGGGTTTAAAATTTGGGTAAATGTGATTTGAGCATGATTTGAATAAATTGCTTGTTTGAGTATGCTTATAACATGTTTAAATTCATTTTGGTTGGACTAATTTGATGAAAAATGATATGGAATTATTTTCCCCAAAATTAATGCCTTGGCCGTATGGTTTGTGATATTTTGGATTCTTGGAATTTTGTGATTTTGATTCGTTTGATGAGTTAGAATCATTTAGGTTGATGTTAATTTGAATCGAATTGGATTGGATTTCGAATTGGACAAAACCCCAAATTCCTTACCTTGGCCGAATGTGTCATTGCCCTAATGTCTTGGTAATTTTGGTTTTGTGACATTGGATGTGTATGAAATCAAATCGGATGTTGATTTGATGTCGATTGTAGGTTCGATTGGATCGAAACCGAATCGGACACAAAATCACCTTCTTGGCCGAGAGCATGAAAGCATGTAAATGGGTTTGATTTTTCATTATGTGTGTTTGACATGTAATAATGAATTAAGTATGATTAATTGGACTAATTTAGTGTTTTGGAAATGTTGATTTAGTTGATTAATCATATAATGCACTTTTGGTAATTAAATTGTGAAAATTGGATTTTTGGATTTAAATTATTGGGCTAATTTTGGAAATTAGAATTTAAAGTTGTAATTGGGCCTATTGGGCTTGATTTATCAAGTTTGGTTTAGGCCAAGTGGATTGGATCCAATTGGGCCCAAAACCTTAACCATAAAGCCCAATTGCGACTAATGAACCTTTAATGTTCAATTGGGCCTAATGGGCCAAGATTGATTTATGGGCTTATGGCGTAAATCCCGGATTGGACTTTGGTTATCGGTTTGACCCAAGTTGACCAAAAGTCCACGCCTTAAGAAATCAATCAAAAGCCCATTGGACTTTAATTGAATTGACGTTGGACGTTAATCGGTCTTTGAGACGCGTTACGATTAGATTTGGAATTTAAATCGTAAAAGGTTTATTAATAAAAGTGTAATATTTAATTTGGAATTGAATAGTGAATTAGTATTAAATACATGTTAAATTAGATTTAATGATGTAGTTTATTTAATTCATGAATTCGTACTTTAAGTACTTATTCGCAAAAACGAGTTTGACTCGAACAAAATCAAATCGTTGTTTGAACATTGGATGATCACTTAATTATCAGATTAATTAATTTGATTAGATTGATTGATAGCATGCTTATGTGTGTGAATACGTGGTTGTGTTGAATGAATAATGTATATCGGATGGATATTAGTCGGGTGGGCAATTTTAGAAATTGTTGTAATAAATTCGATTTATTAAATTGGACCTGCGTGTCCAGCTTATCACCTTCTTTCTCTTTGTATTCTCTTCTCACCTATTCCCCTCTATGTATATGAGGTTTCTTTAGAAGTGTAGTGTAACGGGTAGAAGTAGTACAAGTGCTAGCTTGAGTGAGAAGGGAGAGATTTGATCTAGGATCAATGTGTTAAGTATCCATCCGCATATCATTATTATTTTATTTCATACTCGCTTTATTATGTATTTAGAATGCATGTTTAAGGGTGTATGATGATGAGACCTTAACAAAGATAATTAAATTGGTAGCCAATTTGCACGCGAAAAACCCTCGTTTTATATTAAGAAAATATCCTTCCATTGAATGATTCTTGTTCAAGATCCGAAGTTGGCATTGGTTTGTTTTTGACCAAAGTCAAGACCTTTGTCAATCAAGGATGTACTTGAATCATGAGAGTTTTGTTGCATATCGGTGTCTTGTCCAAATCGTGATTTTTATTGACCAAATCAGATCACTTTTTGTCCAATGACATTGATTACGAAACTTTCCTCGTCAATGGGTCCCGCTTAACTGGAATCATTAGGTTTGTGTTTGGCCAAAGCCAAGGCCTAAATGATTCAGAGGATATGGTTAGGAAAATGTATGGATACATTGACATTATACATATGTTTCGGACTTGGATGTCCACCTAACCGGATCTAGGAATTGGATGAGATCCAATTGATCTGTGAGATCTACCTAGTTAAATAGCATACAGCTTTTTATTGCCAAAGTCAGGGTTGTGTGTTATTTAATAGGATCCTAGCCCACTAGACCACGGTTTCCCGAGTACTCCACAGAGGGTTAGAGGCTCGACGAAAAATAGTGGGAGGCAAGTATTGAATTTGCAACATTCGTTCGAATACTCGCTAAACACGCTCATTTTTATTTTACTCGTCATAGTTATTAAAAGTATTAGTTGGACTAATATTTTATGTTGTTTTAAATTATATATATAGTTGGACTATATACAAACTCATTCAATATATAGTTGATTTTATAATTGGATTATAGTAATCAATATAATTGAATTAAATGATAGTTGATTTTATAATAGGATTATAGTAATCAATATTAAAATTATAGTTGATTAAATAATTGGATTATTGTAATCATTATAATAAATAGTACCTTAATAATTTGATTAAATAGTTGGACTATTAAAATCAAGTAAAGAATGAAAAGGTTGAATATTTAAAATATATAATCCTTGGATTAATGTTTTTAAATGATTTATTTCAATGGGAATTAATAATAGGTTAATTTATTATTTGATAAAATAACTTATTATTACTAAGCCCATAATTAAGAAAATTGTAGAGCATAAAGTCTTTGGAAGATTTATGTGTTGATGACTTTAGTGCTTAATTAATATACTTACAATAATCTATCTTTAGATTTAAAAGTATTAAAATTGCAATTAATAATTCTTGGAGAATTAATTGACTATTCTAGTGGAGAAAAGTCAAAGTTTGCAATTAGGGCATGTAGCACAAGGTGCACATCGTTTCGATATTCCGAACCCAAGGCTTGGCCAAAGGTTTGTGAAATTTGAAAAGGATAATTGACATATCTCAAAGTGACTACCATTTGGATATGGAAGACACGAAGGAATTAAAGAAAGGGCGAGGCTCTAACTTTAAAAATATTTGTCAAAGTTATGTTCACAACTAGTATAAAATTAGATTTTAAATACTTAGTGTGGTACATAAAATATATGTATTGACGTTCAGAATCCGCTGTGAGCAGGATACTGGCTTCAAGCCGAGATTTCTCTGCAAATCAGAAACGGGACGAAAGTCGATGTTTCGACCGCAGATACCTAAATTAGGAACTACCATTTGGGTATGTACTTAATTAGGAAATGTTTTAATGTAACTAGTTAGACTAGAGACATTATCTCTATATCAGTGTTTAATCCGATGCGGATAAAACCTTTATATTCTAAACACTAAAGTGTTTCATTATGTAAAGATGATACTGAGACAAATACATCAGATGTAAATAACATAATTTATATTTTGAATATAAATAAAATCTCAAACATATAAATGACAATAAATAGCTCAAATTGATTTGATCAATAGAGACTTATTTGTGGCATTGTTGTCTGGGACACAATTAAACAAGACTCGTATATCCACACTTTTGAA
>SKCR01038483.1:0-62408 GCA_019454045.1 Zanthoxylum bungeanum | reverse complement strand
AGATTCACCTATGATATTTGATTCGGACTTAATTAATCTTGGATTAATTGCGGAGAAACTTTATCTTGGATAAAGTGCCTTATTTAGAGAGAGAACGATTAATTTAGAATTAATCGATAAAATTATTATATTCGATATAATAATCGAAATTCGATTTCGACGCGAAATTAAAATTAGATTTTAATTCGGGCAAACGAGTTAATTTAGATTAATTCGTTAGCGACGTAAATAATAATTTCGCTATGCGCAATTATTTATTTAAATTCGATTTAATTAACGTCGCGACGTAAGTTCGGTATTTCGGAAATATCGAACCCGAACGCGTGAGTGCACGTGGGCCCACTTTCATTTGGAAACGTGTGGGGCCCACATGACACATGTCATTATATGCATTATTTAATTGTTATAACATTGCATGGTGATAGTGTACAATACACTCAATGGTTTTACATGGAGTTTGAGTGTTTGACACTCTAAGCCATTGCATGATTTGTGTCATAAGTTTATTATTAATTTAAATAATTATGGCATAATATAAATTGATTTTTGTAACAAAGATCAATACAACTCTCCTCTCTCCTCACAATGCCGTGACTTCCATTAGGGCAAAGAAGATTTGATTTTCTTTTCTCCATTTGCTAGCACATTGAAGGATCAAAGGAGGTGATAGGGAAACCATCAAAGAGCTTGGAATACACAAAGCTTGGAGCTTCAACTCTTCTTCCTCCCTTGGCCGAAACTTGAAGCTTGGAGATTCAAAGATTTTCTTCATCACTTCTCATCACAAAAGCTTTGTAAGTATGATTCCGCCATACTTCATCTTTTAATATATATTCATTGTTGTATTTCATATGCTTAATCTTTCCTTGGGACATATAATAGAAACCAACATATTCCAAATATCATGTTCTACTTATCTGCTTAACTTCGGGCTTAGGCCTAATATGTTATTTTATAAAGTAACTTATTAGTTTTCAGGACAATCCTGAAATTTTATTCCCAATTTGAAAATTAAACCATTTAAATACATTTTCCCTAGGATTATGTTTTAAATGCCAATCTTTCTATTTATCTTGATTCTAATAGTCCAACTATTTAATCAACGATTTATGCACTATTTATTATAATGATTACTATAGTCCAACTATTTAATCAACTATAATTTAATAGATTAAATTCAATTATATTGATTACTATAATCCAATTATAAAATCAACTATAATTAATTAAATCAAATATATTGATTACAATAATCCAATTATATAATCAACTATAAATGAAATAGTTTGAATACAGTCCAATTGTTTTATTAAAACAACGATTTAAATATTAGTCTAACTAACATTTAATATATTTGACGAATAATTTGATATCAGGCGCGTATGGCGAGTTATTAAACGAATATTGCAAATTTAATACTTGCCTCCCACTATTTTCGGCGAGCCTTTAACCCTCTGTTGAGTACTCGGGAAACCGTGTTTCCTAATGGGCTAGGATCCCGTTAAATGTCACACAATCTTGACTTTGGCCAACAAATTGCATGATAATTAACTAGGTAGATCTCTAAGATCAATTGGATCCCATCCAATTCCTAGATCCAGTAGGGGGACATCCAAGTCCGAAACATTTATCCTATATATGCCAATATATCCAATATATTGCCTAACCTTTTTCCTCTGAATTAACTAAGCCTTGGCTTTGGCACAACAAACTTAGTGATCCCAGTTAAGCGGAACCCATTGACCATGGAAAGCTTCGTAATCAATGTTGATCGACAAGAAGTGGTCTTGACTTTCGGTAACAAACCACAACTTGGACAAGACACTGATATGGAACAAAGCTCTCGTGATTCAAACACCTCCTCGACGGACAAAGGCCTTGACTTTGGCCAACAAGCCAATGCCAGTCTTAGATCTTGAGTAAGAACCACTCAATGGAAGGAAAAACGCTTAATATTTTGTTAGGGTTTTTCGCGTGCAAATTGGCAACAAATTTATTATCTTTGTTAAGGTCTCATCATCATACACCCTTAAACATGCATTCAAAACACATAATAAGGCGCATATAACTAAATAATAATGATATGTGGATGGATACTTTACATTTCCTCTCTCCCGCTAGCACAAGTATTACTTCTACCCGTTTTCATAACACTTCTAAAGAAACCTCATTTACATTGAGGGGAATAGGTGAGAAGAGAAATACATAGAGTATGGAGGTAATAGGCTGGACACGCAGGTCCAATTAATAAATTCAAAATTTATTACAACATATCTAAAATTGCCCCACCCATCTAATATCCATCCGACATACATTATTCATGCATCGCAACCATGTATTCACACAAGCATGTTATCAATCAATCTAATCCAATTAATTAATCTGATATATTAATGACCATCCAATGTTCAAACAACGATTTGATTTTGCGCGAGTCAAACTCGTTTTGCGAATAAGTACTCAAAGTACGAATTCTTGAATTAAATTAAACCACAACATTAAATCCAATTTAATATGTATTTAATATTAATTCACTATTTAATTCCAAATTAATATTACACTTTATTAACGAACCTTTACGACTTAAATTTCAAATTTAATCGTTACGGGTCTCAAAGCCCGATTAACGTCCAACGTTAATCTAATTAAAGTCCAATGGGCTTTCAATTAATTTCTTTAAGGCATGGACTTTTGGTCAACTTGGGTCAAACCCAATAACCAAAGCCCAATCAAGGAATAACCCATAATCCTATAAATCAATTTAGGCCCATTAGGCGCAATTAAAATTAATAAGGTCCATTAGTCGTGTTGACGGTGGATTTTGGTCTCAGGGTAATATGGGAATATCACCTCCGAGGGAATCCTCCTTCAACTGTGAATTTGTTTGGTTATGGGGGACCAAAAGCAAATTTAGCGGAAAACAAGAAAATACGCCAATCAGACAAGGTGATTTAACGTGGTTCGGTGGATTTTTGGGATCTGACCTACGTCCACGGGAAAGAACAGGGTGGTGCTCTTTATTACTCCAATACACTTCTCAGGCCTCTCTTTCGCTCTTACAGATTGGAACTTTACAATTCGAATCTTTCACTCTTGTGATGATTTTTTAGATGTCCCTTTTACACATGCCCTGCCCTCCTATTTATAATAACAGAATTTAGACTCCTTTTCCTACAAGGCTTCCTAGTTGAGCCAATCTCCTTTTCTTACAAGGTTTCCTAATTTCAAGTCACCTTTACTCCTTTTTTCCTATCAAAATACTAATTCCACCAGTTTTCCCGTGATAGTAGGATAATTTTGTCTCATTATCCGAAAAGATAGGATGCTCTTTCTTCCTGAACACGCCTTGCTACCTGGTCGGCATGCATGAGGTCGGTCATGGCGATCCTTCTATGCTGAGAGTGTCTTTGCCGCCCTCTGCAATGCTTAGTCATCTGTACCAAAGTGGTCGGTCCTTCCATAATGTGGTCGGTCTTTTCATAATGTGGTCGGTCTGACCATAACGTGGTCGGTATGACCATAATGTCAAACAGAGAACGGAAATTACCCCTATGCCCTTGTCGTGCTGGCTCAAATACTGTGAATACCGTAATGCTCAAAAAACACCATCAACATCTGTCCCCTAGTTCTCGGTTCCAACGAGTATGTGAGTTGGTGCCGGGAACTATAGGAAGATGGTGTGCTGACTGTCCCTGTAAGTAGTCGTCCCAGAATACAAAAAAGGAATTTTTCTTTGCCGCTCCACTTGTCTTTCCTCGAGACGCACAACCGTCACGTCTTCTTAAATGCCCATCAAATCAACTTTAGGGTTTCTTCTAACTTTCGACACTTGTCGAAAATCCGCCGGGTTCCCGCTAAAACTGACGGCGATATACACCCCAGGGCGACTATAAGAGAACGAGGGTTTTACTGTTCCATTTTTTTCGGCAATTTCTTCTTCTCTTCTGCAATTTCCCTTACAATCTTTTTAACTCCGTTTTCCCGGGACCCAATTGCTGTCTTTATTTTCTCTTTCCTCGCCGAGCACCTAAGGAACGAGCATCTCCACATCGAATAGCTTCTTGCTTTTGAGAAAAACAAGTAAGTCTTCTGAGTGATCTCTCTTCTCTTGTTGTGTTTTGTGATTTCGTTTGCTTGTTTTGCTTAGGTAGAGACTTGTAGTTTTGCTGGGTCTTTGCTTTTAGGGCACTTCTTTAGAGACTTTATGTTTAGTTTAGTACGGGTACCGTGGGTAGCTTCTCGTAGACTGATTCTCCCTCCTTCTCTGTTTTTCTGGGTGTCAGGGATGTCTGATGGTAATTCTTCATCTGAGAGGCCTGTCAAAATCTCAACTCCCCATGCTGAAGAGCTTTCCTCGGGCTCGGGGGCGCCTAGTGTAGAAGATCTTGATACTAACCCCCACTCCTTCCGAGGTCGAGAATGACTCCTATCATCAGAGGGTTCCTCGGAAGGACCCAGAGCCCGGGGAGCTTGGGTCGTCGGCTTTGGATATGAATCGTCCTTCTAAGATAACTGAGGATGACCTGGAGCTGTTGCGACAACGATACAGCATTCCAATAGATATTGCTCTTGAAGTTCCTGGCCCAATGGATCGTGCCAGTCAGCCTGACGAGGGCTCGGTGGCACTTCTTCCTATTTTCTTCGAGTGTGGGCTACGTCTGCCGATGCAGCGTTATTTTGCTTGGATGCTTGCTGAGATGGAGATTGCCCCTTGCCAATTAAGTTTGAATAGTTGGAGGATAGTGGCCGGTATTTACGTGGTTTGGCATCGGGCAGGTTTGGGTGTCCCTTGCTTGGAAGAAGTGAAGAGGCTATATCGTTTGAAATCCAACCCAAAGACTCATTATGGTTGGTATTACCTCTCTGCCTATGACAGCTCGTCCAATCTCGTCCAGAAACTTCCTGACTCTAACAAGAATTTTAAGGACTTTTGGTTCTGGGCTACTGGGGATTGGGGTCGGGTCCTGAGATCGTTTGAGGAGGATGTCTCGGTTCCAGACGTCTTTCGGGCTGGAGGTTAGGAGTCTGACACCCATTTCATTTCTTTCTTTGTTCCCGTTCTCTAGTTTCTTTTAGGTTTTTTAACTTCTCTGGTTCCTCCCAGCTTGTTGGCGAGATGCTCCCAAGGTTTTCGTCAAGTCCGGAGGCGGGTACGTTGGGCTCGGAGGTATGCTGCTCATTGGAAGGAGTTGGTTAATGATGGGGCCTTTGTCGATTCGGGCCTTATTCGGGTCGCCCCTCCGGAGGCCTCGGGTCGGATTGGTGGAGGTCTGCTGGATGCTTTGTCTTCCTTGTTTGTTTGTTTTGATGTCTTTCTTCCTTGTTTTCTCTTCTGTTCATACGCTCTGGTTTTGACTTTATTTTCTCTGCCCCTTTTTTTTGTAGGCATGTCGAAGAGGCCGAAATTTCTCGAGAAGTTGGCCGGCACTGTGAAGAAGGCCGGTCATTCTGATGCTGAAGCTTCTCGGGCTCGGGTTGATCTTGCTGAGAACATATCTCCTGGACAAGTCCAAACGAGTGCTCGGGGACTACCCTCGCCTTCTGGTGGACAATCATCAGGATCTGCTCATCTGGCCAGTCCGCCGAAGCCTCCTAGGAAGAGGAGGCGTCAGTTCGGGACCGAGGAGGCCGAGTTGGCCCAGGAGGGAGAGATCGAAGGAGCTGCTTTGGTCAAGAAGAAAGACATTCGCAGGGGAAAGAAGTCCTCTGATAGTTCCTCCAAGAAACGGAAGGGCCCTGTGGTTCTCGGGATGGATGACTTGGGAGAGGGCGTCCGGGAGGCTACTTCTCACCTATTGCCGGCTTTTAATGAACTGGCCGAGGTGGTTCCCCCGGAGGAGGTCTCGAGGTACGAGGACGTATCTCCTGAAGGCGTTGTGGCTGAGATGAGTTCTCAGATGGCCAAGGTATTTTCACTCTCCTTCTCGGTTTTTTGCATTCTGGTTCTTTCTTTCTCGTTTTAACTTCTTCCTTCCTTTTTGTGTGCAGGCCAACTACCTTATGGCCAAGAACAAGGGCCTTCTTCTGACCCTGCTGTCCGAGGGCGGTCTGGCCCAGAGGCTCCAAAATCGTCTCTCCGAGGTGGAGGCAAAATTGGCTGATCGGGAAGAGGAGATCAAGAATCACGAGGCGGCCGCTGTTGAGAATCACTCAATGGAAGGAAAAACATTTGATATTGAACAAGGGTTTTTCGCGTGCAAATTGGCTACCAATTTATTATCTTTGTTAAGGTCTCATCATCATACACCCTTAAACATGCATTCTAAACACATAATAAAGCGCATATGTAAAATAATAATGATATGCGGATGGATATTTTACATTGATCCTAGATCAAATCTCTCACTTTCTCTCTCCCGCTAGCACATGTATTTACTTCTACCATTTACACTACACTTCTAAAGAAACCTCATTTACATTGAGGGGAATAGGTGAGAAGAGAATACAAAGAGTATAGTGGTGATAAGGCTGGACACGCAGGTCCAATTAATAAATCAAATTTATTACAATTTCCAAAATCGCCCCACCCGACTAATATCCATCTGATATACATTATTCAAACATCACAACCATGTATTCATACAAGCATGTTATCAATCAATCAATCAAATTAATTAATCTTGATTATTAGTGATCATCCAATGTTCAAACAAAGATTTGATTTTGTTCGAGTCAAACTCGTATTGCGAACACGTACTCAAAGTACGATTTCTCAAATAAAATTAAATTACATGATTAAATCCAATTTAATACGTATTTAATTCTAATTCATTATTTAATTCCAAATTAAATATTAAACCTTTATTAACAAACCTTTACGACTTAAATTCCAAATTTAATCGCAACGGGTCTCAAAGCCCGATTAACATCTAATGTTTTATTTAATTAAAGTCCAATGGGCTTTTAATTAATTTCTATAAGGCGTGGACTTTTGGTCAACTCGGGTCAAACCGAACAACCAAAATCCAATCCGGGAGTTACCCCATAAGCCTTTAAATTAATTTTGGCCCATTAGGCCCAATTAAATAATTAAGGTCCATTAAGTCATAATTGGACCTTTTGGATTCGGTTTTGGGCCTAATTGGATCCACCCAATTTTGCCTAAACCCAACTTTGTTACAACAAAGCCCAAAAGCCCAATTACAACCTAACAAGCCCAATTTCCAAAATCAAGCCCTAATTAATTATACTTAATAAAATTCCAAATTTCACAATTAATTAACCTAAGTGTAATACACAATCAATTACCCAATTAACATTTCTAAAACATCAATTAGCCTAATTAATCATGCAGTTTAACATTAAATAGTGTCCAACACAATTTATTAAAATCAAACCCAATTTACATGCTTTCAAGTCTCGGCAATTAGGGGTTTTTCAATCCGATTCGGTTTCAATCCAATTGAATCCACAATCATAATTTACCAAATCAATTCAACTCATCCAATGAATCAAACAACAAAATCACAATGAATTTCATGTCCAATTGAATTCGGTCAACCCACTTTATAAAGGGAAAATTGTTCCAAATCAAAATTCAATTCAATTGAACTTCAAAACAACATTACCCAATTGTTTTAAGTCATCCAATGATCAAACAAAACAAAATACCAAGACATTAGGGTTATCCAATTTTCGGCCATGCCTCCAATTTGGGGAAAATTGATCCCATCCAATTTTCTTGAAATTGATCACACACAATCTCAATAAAACATGTTTTAAGCATACTTAAACATCCAATTTAATTAAAACATGCTCAAACACATTTTACCCAATTTCAAGTTACATGTTCAACCTAAAGAATTGGGGAAAATTGATCCAATCCAATTTTCTTGAAATTGATCATGCACAACTTCAATTAATCAACCAATTCAACCAAATCATGCTTCAATTGATTTTACCCAATTTGTCATGCCCAAAATTTAGGGAAAATTGAATCCAATCCGATTTCATGAAATTGATCATGCACAATCTCAATTAAACATCATCCAAGCATGCTTAAATAATCAATTTAACCAAAACAAGTCAAAATTGATTTTGCCCAAAATAAACCCTAACTTTTTTCATGCTTGATAATAGCTCTGATACCATTGTAGGAGTTAAATCAAGTCCCAAGGATCACAAATATGCATAAACACCGAGTATGAACACATCAAAGGAGTAAGGCGGAAACATAACTCACATTGAACGGTTTGAGATGCAACGAAGAAGATGCATTTTTGCCTCCCTCCAAGCTCGGCAATGGCTTCTGGAACTGCAGTGGAGTGCACGGTAGGGGCTGTTTTGCTTCTTGTTCATTCGGCCATGCATGGACTCCATGGAAGCTCAAAAAATAAATCCAAGCTCATGAAGACACTTCCCTATCACCTATGTATCACTCATGGTGTGCTAGCACTAAGTCTTCTTCAATTTGCTTCTCAAAAATTTGGTGAAACCAGAAACTTTTTAAGCAAAAATCGGCTTGAAGCCGTGAAGGAGAGGTGAGGAAAAGAGAGGGAAAAGAGGAAGACCGTGTCTTGCATGTGAGAGAGAGAAAAGATTTAATATATATGTTTATTACATTTACCAAGTAAATTAAATAAAACATATATATATTACTTTAATTCAAAAGTCAAAAATAAAAAGCAATAAAGCTTTCCATCATTTCTACTTTTTACTTTAAGTCACATCACATCACTTTAATAAAGTGACATGTTGTCAAGTCACATCACTCAAAGTGACAATTGATTTGATGCATGATGCGACAAACGATTTGACGCTTGATGTGACTCGCGTGCCGCGCTCGAATTCGAAATGCGAATGCGCTCGCAATCACTCTCGGGCTCGGGTTCGCTAATTCCAAATTAACGAATTTTCCGTCGCGTCGTAATTAAATGATTACGCCTAGCGAAATCACTATTCACGTCGCTAACGAATTAATTCTAAATTAATTCGTTCACCCGAATTAAAATCTAATTTTAATTCCGCGTCAAAGTCCAATTTCTTATAATATATCGAATATATTATTTTATCGATTAATTCCAAATTAATCGTTCTCTCTCTTTAATTAATATTTTATCCCAGATAAAATATCTCCGCAATTAATCCCAGATTAATTTTCTCTCTCATCGAATTAATCCCAGATTAATTCTATCTCTCTCTTCTAATTAATCCCAGATTAATCAAAGTGCGAGTCATACGTCATCGGTGAATCTTCAGGAACCAACCCATGAGATCTCCGGATATGTTGGCAGTAAATACGATCGTCGGACTGTCCGAACACGTAAGTACCTCGTACTACGTTTATACCGATTTACAAGACAAGGTTGGCTTCTAGCAAAGCGCCATGCCTACCCAATTCTCCAGAAATATTCTTACAGGAATATATAGATCTGTATCAAGCGTAGTATACCGTAGTATTGTGTATATCGGCCCAGTATCAGATAGTCTCGTGCTAGGGCTGGGGCTGGATAAGTGTCTGCCCCGTCCGAAGCACATGTCGGATGTCTGGTAACTAGTCTCTATAATCGGATATGCATGACCTGGTCACAATATCTCGATTGGTTGCGCAACACTTAAGAGCACTAGTACCGTATCCTGCGTGACATCATCTCCAATATGACTGAAGTGATACTTCCGTCTTGACATCACACCCAATACACTACGACTCTCTGATAAACCCAGAAGTGGTGTACGCAGAACCGGTTAAAGCCCTGTACCACCAAGACTAAAGTCTATCGATTATCATAAGTATTAGCGATGTAAGTCTCAGGTTAAGACTATACACACCTACCTTGATTTCGGCCTCCCATAGACACATAGTCATAATACCAATGGGATTCCGAGGGGTCTATCCAGAGCGAAGCTGTTTCTTGTACCATCGGTGAAACACGACCTCCTATCGCACTTGCATAAGTATCCAATACTTATATATATGAGAACTATGCCGTTGTGCCCTCACAACACGCACAAGTGCAATACTAGCCTATTCCGCATTATCGATGTCCAGTCTCGATAATACTCCGGCTAAGGATATTTAATGATTAATCCTTCGTGGACTGATACTGTCTCATATCATCTCAATCCAGGAACTAATCATATGGACCTCTTTTCATTTATACATTTATAGTGATTTAATCACAAATGATGAGAGGGCAATTTCCTTGTCACATAGTTAATTTGTACAACAACACCGTGATCTGTACAAATAGTGACGCTATGGGTCATATTATCCAACACCTTTTACCTGTTGCCATTGTAAATCCATTTGGATAATGCTTGCTAAAGCTGTGTATTTCATTTATGAAATATGACAGCTTAACGGAAAATCGCTTTCCTGAAAAGGAAACCTTTCGGAGGATGTTTATAACATCATGTCGGTTTTGTCGTACTATAACAAGCAAACAAGGTTTGCAGGTTATTCGATCCATGTTTGGATTGAAGCAAGCATAGGTTCTAGGAATTGTCGTTTTGATGTAATCATAATGGTTTATGACTTAATTCAAAACGAAATGATTCTTGTGTATATAAGGAGGTTAGTGGGAGCGCACTGACAGTGAAATTCCCAATAAAGCAATTGGTGAAAGCTTGGCTTTCATAGATATTCTTTCATAGAAATTCTCCGTAGAATTCTTGGGAGTAACAACCTTTATTCAAGGAATAAAGATCTACTAGGCTAGGAGTTGTTAACACTCTCCGTAGAATTCTTGGGAGTAACAACCTTTATTCAAGGAGTTGTTAACACTCTCTGAGAAATTGTACATTGAATAATGTACGTAACCTGGTGTCTTATACGCTTTGGGCATATGGAGTCACAATCAGGACAATCCAAGTGATAGTCACTGGATTGAAGTTAAGAACATCTGTTAGTATCTTAGAGAACTAAAGATGTTGTCTTAAATTATGCTGTAGGAGAACTTGAAGTGACTAGGATCACTGCTGCAAGTTTCCAAACCGGTAAATACTGCGGTACTATAAAGTTTGAATAACGGGACAGTAAGCTGGAAATATTCCGAGCAAGATAACTGTTGCCGAATAAACAACAAATGCGGATTATTGCTGCAGCTGAGGCAGCAATAGAAGCCATTTGGATCGATAATAAATCTAATTAGATTAGATATAGTTCTTTTAGCAACTGAGCTAGGCGTCAGCACATGCTAAGGAATTAAAGGTCTCATCGACGATCCAGATATATACTTCTATATTAATCTGATTCGTTCGGATCATACATCGTGGCGATGTGATGATCGTATAAATCGCGTCAAACGATAATCAAACAAATCCGCTGACGAAACCCTTTCCTCAGTAATTTGAGCGAACCGTACATAGTTCGGGTGTGGGACACTTGAGTGACTCGCTACGTGCCAAGTGGGAGATTGTTGGACAAAATGACCCATAGCGTCACTATTTGCACAGATCATTCTGTTGTTGTAGCAAATTAACTATGTGACAAGGAAATTGCACTCTCATCATTTGTGATTAGATCACCATCGATATATAAATGAAGAGAGGTCCCTGTGATTAGTTCCTGGACTGAGAATGATATGAGACAGTATCAGTCCCCGAAGGATTAATCATTAAATATCCCTAGCCGGAGTATTATCGAGACTGGACATCGATAATGCGGAATAGGCTAGTATTGCACTTGTGCGCGTTGTGAGGGCACAACGGCATAGTTATCATATATTTAAGTATCAGATACTTATGCAAGTGCGATAGGAGGTCGTGTTTCACCGATGGTACGGGAAACAGCTTTGCTCTGGATAGACCCCTCGGAATCCCATTGGTATTATGACTATGTGTCTATGGGAGGCCGAAATCAAGGTAGGTGTGTATAGTCTTAACCTGAGACTTACATCGCTAATACTTACGATAATCGATAGACTTTGGTCTTGGTGGTACAAGGCTTTAACCGATTCTGCGTACACCACTTATGGGTTTATCAGAGAGTCGTAGTGTATTGGGTGTGATGTCAAGACGGAAGTATCACTTCAGTCATAGTGGAGATGATGTCACGCAGGATACGGTACTAGTGCTCTTGAGTATTGCGCAACCAATCGGGATATTGTGACCATGTCATGAATATCCGATTATAGAGACTATGTTACCAGACATCCGACATGTGCTTCGGACGGGGCAGACACTTATCCAGCCCCAGCCCTAGTATGTGACTATCCGATACTGGGCCGATATACACAATACAATTGGTATACTACGCTTGATATAGATCTTAAATATTCTTATAAGAATATGTCCGGAGAATTGGGAAGACTTGGTGCTTTGCTAGAAGCCAACCTTGTCTAGTAAATCGGTAAAACGTAGTACTTGGTACTTACGTGTTCGGATAGTCCGACGACCGATTTGACTGCCAACATATCCGGGGATCTCATGGGTTGCTTCCCAAAGATTCACCGATGACGTATGACTCGCACTTTTATTAATCTGGGATTAATATGATGAGAGAGAAAATTAATCTGGGATTAATTACAGAGATATTTTATCTGGGATAAAATATCAATTTAAAGAGAGAGAATGATTAATTTGGAATTAATCGATTAATTAATATATTTGATATATTAAACGAAATTGGATTTCGACGCGGAATTAAAATTAGATTTTAATTCGGGCGAGTGAATTAATTTAGAATTAATTCGTTAGCGACGTGAATAGTGATTTCGCTAGGCGTAATCATTTAATTACGACGCGACGGAAAATTCGTTAATTTAGAATTAGCGAATCCAAGCCCGAGATTATTTGCGAGCGCATTCGTATTTCGAATTCGAGTGCGGCACGTCAAATCAAGCGTCAAATCGCTAGTCGCATCAAGCGTCAAATCACTTGTCACTTTGAGTGATGTGACATGATTAATTTATGTGACTTGAGTGATGTGATGAGTGATGTTTGTGGTTGGCAATTAAAGCCAAATGTGTGTGAAATGAATTTCAAATGAAATTCATGTGTATTAGATACACAAATTACACACACAAAACTGTGAATCACATTTTCCCTCCTCTCTCTCCTCTTCTTCTTCCTCTCATCACTCACGCCTTTTCTGTTCTGGTTTTTCTGGGTACTGCCGTGAACAAAATGGAGGGAAGCAGTGCGTTTTGTGGCAAAACAAGAGTGCTAGCACACTCCGAGATCAATGCGAAGGTGATAGGGAAGTTTACCCATGAGCCGGGATTCAAATGATGAAGCTTGGAGCTTCAAATTCTTGTTGAAAATGGCACAAAACAGACCACCAAACTGCTGCAGTGGGCGCACATGAGCAGTGGGCAGTGAGCATAATTTCGTTTTTTGTTGCCTCCTTCGTCGCTCAACCGATCGATGTAAGTATTCCGCAACTTCCGCCGTTGTATTCACTTGTGTATCATGCTTGAGTTTTGATCTTGGGACCTATAGAAACTCCAACAGTAGGAGGTTGTGTTTTACCGATGGTACGAAAAACAGCTTCGCTCTAGATAGACCCCTCGGAAATCCATTGGTAGTATGACTATTTGTCTATGGAAGTCCGAATTAGGGTAGGTGTATTTGTTCTTAACCTGAGACTTTCACCGCTAATACTTTGGACAATCAATATGCTTTAGTTCTGGTCGTCCAGGGCTTTAACAGGTTCTGTGTACGCCTCTTCTGGGTATATTGAGAATCGTAGTGTATTGGATGTGATGTCGAGATGGAAGTATCACTCCAGTCATAGTGGAGATGATGATCACGTAGGATACGGAACTGGTTCTCTTATGTACTGCAGTCATCGGGATAAAATGACTAGGTCATGTTTATCCATTTATAGAGACTAGTTACCAGAGATCCGATATGTGCTTTGTACGGGGCAGACATAATTCCAGCCTTAGGCCTAGCATGTGACATCCGATGCTGGATTGAAATACTTTATACTACGTAGACTACGCCTGATACAGATCACATATTCCTATAAGGATATTTCTGGAGAATTGGGTAGGCATGGCGCTTTGCTAGAAGCCAACATTGTCTTGTAAATCGGTAAAACGTAGTACTAGGTACATACGTGTTCGGATAGTCCGACGACAGGATTTATTGCCAACATATCCGGGGATCTCATGGGTCGCTTCCCGAAGGTTCACCGATGATGTATGACTCAGAATTTATTAATCTGGGATTAATTAATGATGAGAGAGAAAATTAATCTGGGATTAATTACGGAGATATTTTATCTGGGATAAAATATTATTAAAGAGAGAGAGAACGATTAATTTGGAATTATTTGATAAAATATTATATTCGATATATTATACGAAATAGGATTTCGACGCGGAATTAGAATTAGATTTTAATTGGGGCGAACGAGTTAATTTAGAATTAATTCGTTAGCGATGTGAATAGTGATTTTGCTAGGCATAATTATTTAATTACGTAGCGAACCCGAGCCAGGGAGTGTTTGCGGGCGTACTCACATTTCGAATTCGAGTGCGGCCCACAAGTCACATCAAGCGTCAAATCACTATTCAATCGATTGATGTGATGTCTAGTCACTTTGAGTGATTTGACAACTTGTCATGAGTGATGTTAATAGTGATAGAATGGTTGTTGGCATTAATGCCTTTGACTTTTTGAAAATGGTAATTGTTTTGGAAATAAAAATAAACCAAATACATAAACACATTTTTTCCTCTCTCTCCTTAGATCTTTTCACAGTTTTGAACCATTTCCCTCCTTCTCTCCCATTCGGCTTTTGAAGCCATTCTTCTTCTTGTTTTCTTGCTTGGCCGAGTAAAAAAGAGAAGCCAAAGAGAATATTGTGGCAATCTTCTTGTGCTGGCACACTTAAGGGTCATCCTAAGGTGATAGGGAACCGCACTTGTGAGCTTGGAATCACCATTTGAGAAGCTTCGAGCTTGGAGCATCAATGGTGGACATCCATACAGGTTGACCGAAATTTTGGATGAGCAGAAAAAGCCCACTGCCGTTGAGCCACCTTGGAGGGAGCTTGAAGTTTTGTTGTTCCTCGCATCACTCAACCAATCTTTGTGAGTATTCCGCACCTCCTTGATGTATTCACATATTGTTTCTTTGCTTGAATCGATCCCGGTTAGACCGTAGAAATCCAACAATGGTATCATAGCGAGATTGAGCATGAAACTTGAATTTATGGTTAAAATTGGGTAAATTGTATTTGAGCATGATTTGATAAAATTACTTGATTGAGTATGCTTAAATGATGTTTAATTGAAGTTGTATTGGATCAATTTCATGAAAAGTTGATTGGATCATTTTTCCCCAATTTGATTGGCTGGGCCGAATCTATAGTGCCCTAAATGTCTTGGTATTTTTTGTGTTTTTTATCATTGGATGAGTTGGAAAACATTGGGTAATGTTGATTTGTAATTCAATTGGATTGAAAACGAAATCGGATAATAAATCCCAAAAAATGCCGAGACTATAGAAGCATGAAATGGGTTTGATTTTTGATTAAAATGTGTTGGACATGTTTTGATGTTAATGAGCATAATTAATTTGTACAAATTTATGTTTTGGAAATGTTAATTTGGGTAATTAATTATGGCATACACTTTAATTAATTAATTGTGAAATTTGGAATTTTGTAAGTTAATTAATTGGGCCTATTTTGGAAATTGGGCTTAAAAGTTGTAATTGGGCTTTAATGGGCTTGGTTGTACCAAGATGGGTTTAGGCTAAATTGGTTGGATCCAATTGGGCCCAAAACCATATCCATAAAGTCCAATTATGACTAATGGACCTTTAATATTTAATTGGGCCTAATGGGCCTAAATTGGTTTCTAGGCATATAAGGGTGATTCCTTAAATGGGCTTGGTATTGGGTTTGACCCATATTGACCAAAAGTCCATGCCTTAGAAATTAATTAAAAGGCCATTGGACTTTAAATTAAATTAACATTGGATGTTAATCGGGCTTTGAGACCCGTAACGATTAGATTTGGAATCTAAGTCGTAAAGGTACATTATAAAGTGTAAATATTTAATTTGGAATTAAATAAATGAATTAGTATTAAATACAAATTAAATTGGATTTAATGTTGTAGTTTAATTTAATTCAAGAATTCGTACTTTGAGTACTTATTCGCAAAACGAGTTTGACTCGCGCAAAATCAAATCGTTGTTTGAACATTGGATGGTCAATAATATTTAGATTAATTAATTGGATTAGATTGATTGATAACATGCTTGTGTGAATACATGGTTGCGATGCATGAATAATGTATATCAGATGGATATTAGATGGGTGGGGCAATTTTGGAAATTGTTGTAAAAAATTTAGAATTTATTAATTGGACAGGCATGTCCAGCCTATTACCTCCTTACTCTTTGTATTTCTCTTCTCACCTATTCCCCTCAATGCAAATGAGGTTTCTTTAGAAGTGTTATGTAACGGGTAGAAGTAATACATGTGCTAGCGGGAGAGAGGAAAGAGAGAGATTTGTTCTAGGAACAATGTTTAAGTATCCATCTGCATATCATTTTTATATTTATTTATATGCGCCTTATTATGTGTTTAGAATGCATGTTTAAGGGTGTATGATGATGAGACCTTAACAAAGATAATTAATTGGTTGCCAATTGCACGCGAAAAACCCTCAATACATATTAAACGTTTTTCCTTCCATTGAGTGATTCTTACTCAAGATCCAAGACTGGCATTAGTTTGTTGGCCAAAGTCAAGACCTTTCTCCATCGAGGATGTGTTTGAATCATGAGAGCTTTGTTCCATATTGATGTCTTGTCCAAGTTGTGATTTTTTGGCCAAAGTCAAGATCACTTCTTATCCATCGACATTGATTACGAAGCTTTCCATGGTCAATGGGTTCCGCTTAATTGGGATCACTAAGTTTGTTGTGCCAATGCCAAGGCTTAGTTGATTCAAAGGAAAAAAGGTTAGGTAATATATTGTATATATTGGCATATATAAGATATATGTTTCGGACTTGGATGTCCACCTACTGGATCTAAGAATTGGATGGGATCCAATAGATCTTAGAGATCTACCTAGTTAATTATCATACAATTTGTTGGCCAAAGTCAAGATTGTGTGTTATTTAACGGGATCCTTGTTGGATAATTATGACCCATAGCGTCACTATTTGTACAGATCATGGTGTTGTTGTACAAATTAACTATGTGACAAAGGAGATTGCTCTCTTATCATTTGTGATTAGATCACCAAGATATATAAATGATAGGAGGTCCTTATGATTTGTTCCTGGATTGAGAATGATATGAGACAGTATCAGTCCACGAAGGATAAATCATTAAATATCCCTAGTCAGAGTATTATCGAGATTGGACATCGATAAATACGTAAAAGACTAGTATTACACTTGTGCATGTTGTGAGGGCATAACGACATAGTTCTCATATATTTGGGTATAGGATACTCATGCAAGTGTAATAGGAGGTTGTGTTTTACCGATGGTACGGGAAACAGCTTCGCTCTGGATAGACCCCCTCAGAATTCCATTGGTAGTATGACTATGTGTCTATGGAAGTTCGAAATCAGGGTAGGTGTAGTTGGTCTTAACCTGAGACTTGCACCGCTAATACTTGCGACAATCAATATACTTTGGTTTTAGTCGTCTAGGGCTTTAACCAGTTTCTGTGTACGCCTCTTCAGGGTTTATCCAGAATCGTAGTGTGTTGGGTGTGATGTCAAGACAGAAGTGTCACTCCAGTCATATGGAGATGATGGTCACGTAGGATACGGTACTAGTACTCTTATGTACCGTAGTCACCGGGATAAAATGACAAGGTCATGTTTATCCGATTAGAGAGACTATTTACCAGACATCCGACATGTGCTTCGTACGGGGCAGACACAATTCCAGCCCCAGGCCTAGCACGTGATCATCCGATACCAGATCGACATACACAATACTACGTATACTATGCCTGATATAGATCACTTAATCCTGTAAGCATGTTTCTAGAGATTTGGGTAGGCATGGCGCTTTGCTAGAAGCCAATCTTGTCTTGTAAATCGGTATAAACGTAGTACTAGGTACTTACGTGTTCGGATAGTCTGACGACCGAATTTACTGCCAACATATCCGGGGATCTCATAGGTCGCTTCCCGAAGATTCACCAATGACGTATGACTCGCACTTTTAATTAATTTGGGATTAATTAGATGAGTGAGAAAATTAATCTGGGATTAATTACGGAGATATTTTATCTGGGATAAAATATCATTTAAAGAGAGATAACGATTAATTTGGAATTAATCGATAAAATAATATATTCGATATATTATACGAAATTAGATTTCGATGCATAATTAAAATTAGATTTTAATTCGGGCAAATGAGTTAATTTAGAATTAATTCGTTAGCGACGTGAATAGTGATTTCGCTAGGCATAATCATTTAATTACGTCGCAACAGAAAATTCGTTAATTTGGAATTAGCAAACCCGAGCCCGAGAGTGTTTGCGAGCGCATTCGCATTTCGAATTCGTGTGCGACACGCAAGTCATCTCAAGCGTCAAATCACTAGTCACATCAAGCGTCAAATCATTAGTCACATCAAGCGTCAAATCACATGTCACTTTGAGTGATGTGACAATTTGAATGAGTGATGTGAGTTGATGGAAGTTGATGGTGGAGTGTAATACACTCAAGTGTGATGGCATGATTGACATTTAATATTTTTTAAATGTTTGGTATATGTTTTTGATTTTGGAAATCAATTAACATTACAACACATCTCTCTATCTCATTTACACTTCTTATCTCTCTCGGCATTTTGGCTATTTTCTTTCCTCCTCACTGGTTCAAAACCGTGAGTGATGGAGAAGGAATACATTGATTTTTGTGGCAAAATCAAATGTGCTAGCACACAAATGAGTCCATACAAAGGTGATAGGGAACTCACTACATGATCAAGGAATGAACACAAGCTTGGAGCTTCTATGGAGGACATCAATGGCTGAAAATGAGGACTGTAAAACAGTAGACTGCCGAGCTTGGAGGAAGGCAGAAAATGAGTTTTGTTCATCACCGCATCAACTCAACCGATCATTATAAGTATTCTGCAACTCCCTTGAATGTATTAACATGTGTTTCTTGCTTGATAATTGATCCTTGGGACCTTAGAGAATTCCAACAATGGTATCAGAGCCAATATTGAGCATGAAAATTTTAGGGCTTAAAATTTGGGTAAAATGTATTTGAGCATGATTTGATTAAATTGGATGTTTGAATATGCTTATACATGTTTAATTGAAGTTTGATTTGATCAATTTCAAGAAATTTTATTTGGAACAATTTTCCCCAATTTTGATGTGTTGGCTGAAAGTCACTATGCCCTAATGTCTTGGAATCTTGATTTTTTGATCATTGGATGTGTTGGAAATCATTTGGAAATGTTGATTTAATGTTGAATTTGATTCAATTGGATTGGATTTAAAATTGGACAAATAAATCACCATATTGCCGAGACAAATTGAGCATGTATTGGGTTTGATTTTTTGTTAAATTTTGTTGGACATGATTTAATGATGATGAGCATGATAAATTAGGCTAATTTGTGTTTTGGAAATGTTAATTGGGTAATTAATTGTGTTATACACTTTGTGTAATTAAATTGGGAATTTGGAATTTGGTAATTTAATTATATTGGGCCTAATTTTGGAAATTGGACTTTGAAAGTTGTTATTGGGCTTGGTTGTACCAAGTTAGTTTTAGACAAAATTGGTTGGATCCAATTAGGCCCAAAACCGCATCCATAAAGCCCAAATGCGACTAATGGACCTTTAAAGTTTAATTAGGCCTAATGGGCCTAAATTGATTTCTGGGCATGTGGGGTAACTCCCGGATTGGACTTTGGTTATTGGGTTTGACCCGAGTTGACCAAAAGTCCACGCCTTAAAGAAATTTATTAAAAGCCCATTGGAATTTAATTAAATTAATATTGGATATTAATCGGGTTTTGAGACCCGTAACGATTAAATTTGGAATTTAAGTCGTAAAGGTTTATTAATAAAGTGTAATATTTAATTTGGAATTAAATGGCGAATTAGTATTAAATACAAATTGAATTGGATTTAATTATGTAGTTTAATTTAATTCGAGAATTCGTACTTTGAGTACTTATTCACAAAACGAGATTGACTCGAGCAAAATCAAATCGTTGTTTGAACATTGGATGGTCACTAATTATCAAATTAATTAATTTGATTAGATTGATTGATAACATGCTTGTGTGAATACTTGGTTGCGATGCATGAATAATGTATATCAGATGGATATTTGATGGGTGGGGTAATTTAGAAATTGTTGTAATAAATTTGGAATTTATTAATTGGACCTGCGTGTCCAGCCTTATTACCTCCTTATTCTTTGTATTCTCTTCTCACCTATTCCCCTAAATGTAAATGAGGTTTCTTTAGAAGTGTAGTGTAACGGGTAGAAGTGATACATGTGCTAGTGGGAGAGAGAAAGGGAGAGATTTGATCTAGCATCATTGTGTAAAGTATCCATCCGCATATCATTATTATTTTATTTATACGCGCTTTATTATGTGTTTAGAATGCATGTTTAAGGGTGTATGATGATGAGACCTTAACAAAGATAATAAATTGGTTGCCAATTTGCACGCGAAAAACCCTCACAAATATTAAGCGTTTTTTCCTTCCATTGAGTGATTCTTACTCAAGATCTGAGACTGGCATTGGCTTGTTGGCCAAAGTCAAGGCCTTTGTCCGTCGAGGATGTGTTTGAATCACGAGAGCTTTGTTCCATATCAGTGTCTTGTCCAAGTTGTGTTTGTTGGCCAAAGTCAAGACAACTTCTTGTCCATCGACATTGATTACGAAGCTTTCCATGGTCAATGGGTCGCGCTTAACTGGGATCAGTAAGTTTGTTGTGCCAAAGCCAAGGCTTAGTTGATTCAGAGGAAAACGGTTAGGCAATATATTGGATTATTGGCATATATAAGATATATTTTTCGGACTTGGATGTCCCCCTACTGGATCTAGGAATTGGATTGGCAATATTCGTTTAATTACTTGCCATACGCTCTCAAACAAATATTATTCATCAAATAAATTAAATGTTAGTTGGACTAATATTAAATTGTTGTTTTAATAAATAGTTGGACTATATTCAAACTAATTCAATAAATAGTGTAGGGGTTTTTAGGGGGTGAATCCGGTAACGCAGCGGAAGCGGTGAAAATCCGATTTTCAGATTTCAAAAATTTTTCTCGGATTAATTAAATAAACATATTTATTTAACATTCCAATAATCAAATTATGAAAACAAAATTCAAATGAATCATATTCAAGTGAATTTACCAAATTACCCTTATATGGTATTTTGTCCATTTTAGTCCGAAATTGATCTAATCAATTTTGAATGATTCTAAATCATTTCCAAGATGAACTTATGATGTTCAAAACATCAAAACACCAAAAGAATCAAAATCCCCAATTTTTAATTCTTGGTCGAGAGCCTCACTAATGTCCCATTTGGTGCACTTTGTCATTTCATGCTTCAAAACACATCAAGATGTAATCCAATGAACATGAAACTTTATATGAATCATATACACACACAAATACACAACATATATGAAAAGCCCCAAATTTGGAATTGGTCATGAACCTTAATTTTACAATTTCCACAAATTGGACAAATTAGACCAAATACATTAAATCAATTACTTCAATCATCCTTCTTCCATCCAATCCAAGTATCAACACAATGAAACAACTCAAGATCAAATCTAGGTCATTTAAGAGTGGGTCAATAACTCTAGATTAGCAACATGGTTTCAAAAAAACTTAAAAGAATAGTTATAACTACAATAGTTACAAGCTTTCTTCATCTCACATGCTCAACACTTTCAACCAAATTTCCATCATCAAAAACACAAGAAATAATGAAAAGAATAACTTAAGAACATCACAAGATTTTGCCTAGATCCTAAGAAACAAATTCCTTTCTAATAGTAAGTTTGAAAAACTTACAAAATCCAAGCTTTTCTTTGAGTTTTTCCTTTTCTTCTTCATTTGCTTTCTTTGTTTTCTTTAATGGTGTTTCTTGTAAAGTGTATTAGGTTAGCTAAATGAAAATGAAATGAAAACAATTTATATTAGGGCAAAAAATTGCCTTGGTCGAATTTGCATATACCAAATGCAAGAATATAAATTTCAATTTCATTTGCAAATTCATTAAATCAACTTGCATAGTTATCAAAAAACACTTTAATGATATTTATATAAAGTCAACAAAGGCAACATAATCATTTACTTTAAATATCCTAATGTAAGATATTTATATTTTAATTAATTTAATCATTTAACAATTAAATAATTAATTAATTAATCAAATACAAATATATTAAATATATGT
Organism: Zanthoxylum bungeanum; assembly: GCA_019454045.1. Lineage (NCBI taxonomy): Eukaryota > Viridiplantae > Streptophyta > Magnoliopsida > Sapindales > Rutaceae > Zanthoxylum > Zanthoxylum bungeanum. Next base: position 40,069 of record SKCR01038483.1, on the reverse strand, counting down.
ATAATATTTACATTAAATATTAAAAACATATATTCATTTAGGATAATAGTCAAGTAACTCATTTTGACTATTAATTAATGTGTATTTAAATTAATCAAGTATTAAATGTAAATACACAATAATTAGGCAAATGACTATCTAGTCCCTTTAGCATGTATCTTGCGTTTAACCTTTAAACGACTTTATAAATAATCAATATTATTTATTAATGTTGCTCTAGTGCTCTACGAGTATGTTTCATTATTGAGACTCTCTAGATTCAGGTATATCCGTCACGAAATATAATTTCGTGTCCATAATCTATCCACCCGTAGATTATGACGATCACGGATAATCTCGCTGAACCATACAGGTCGAGGTCATGGCAAATGTATAATTCCTCCGTCACAGGTATCCGGATAAATCCCAGAGATATAGATATAAACGTCAAATCTCTATCGGGATTATCCAGTCGACTATTCCATTAGCAATCTCTAAAAGAATGTTTAGAACTAGCTTCTAAACTTTACCACGGGCCCATGGTTTTATCTGATTGCTAATCATATGGACTACCTATGCTCTGATACACAGAACTGACGGATCCTATCTTGATACACATAGGACACCCTGAGGATCTATCTACACCCAACGAACAGGCTGAGGTCTGATCTAAATAGATCGGTGACGTGACTGCCGTCTAAGTGTAGAATGGCATCTCAAGTCTAAGAATCACAAGTGCTACTCAATCCAAGAAGATTCTTATTGACGCTGGTGTACCATCCATTAAGAATCTTCGGTGAGTCGTTCAGTTTTTATCCGCTATAAACACCTACACATCTATACTAGTCTCCAAGACTAATGGTTCATTGAGAAACCATTGGAATCATATATTCCAATATACGACATGTACCGGTCTCAATGGGTTTACTATACTGACCAAGTAGTGTAAACCTTGACCAGGAACTGTCTAAGAATGACAACGTCATGATACATCTCAATGTCCGTTGCGACGCTTTTGCAAATGTATCATGACTAATCATTCTAGGGTCATTACATCTTTACCCTATAGAAAGATAGATTATATTATAGAAACTGCATATATTATTCATAATAATAATGTTTTACATAAGTATTTAACATAAATACAACCGGGAATTGGCGCTCTGAGCACCAACCCCAACAAATAGTTGATTTTATAATTGGATTATAGTAATCGATATAATTGAATTAACAAATTAAAAGTATAGTTGATTATATAGTTGGACTATAGTAATCATTATATGTAATAGTACCTAAATCGTTGATTAAATAGTTGGACTATTAAAATCAAGATATAATTGAAAGATTGACATTTAAAATATAATCCTAGGGAAAATGTATTTAAATGGTTTAATTTTCAAAATTGGGAAAATAATAAGTTACTTTATTTGATAAAATAACATATTTAGCCTAAGCCCGGAGATAAGCAAATAGTAGAGCATAATCTTTGGAAGATTTATGTGATGATAACTTTAGTGCTTAATCCATTAAGCTTTTCGCAATAGACTCATTAATTTCTTAATCAGAAATAAGGATTAGATCCTTAAAGTATGATAAAGAAATTGAAGGATCTTCATAAATTTATACTTGGATTTTAGAAGTACTAAGTTGCAATACTTAACTCTTGGAGAGTTAATAGCTAATCTCAATGAGACAAAGTCAAAGTTTGCAATAGGCAAGTAGCGCAAGGCGCACCTTACTTTTATATTCTAGAAACCCGAGGCTTGGCCAAAGGCTACTGGAATGTGAAAAAGGGCAAAGGCAATATCATTATAATCTTCTGGGAAGATAAATGACATATCATAAAATGTCTGCCTAAAATTATGTCAAACGGGATCACGGAAGCGTGACTGCAGTTTGGACAAAGCAGACATGAAGGAATTGAAGACGGGCTTGGCTCCGACTTCAAATATGTTTGTCATAATTATGTTCACTACTAGTATTGAAATTTGATTTTAAATACTTAGTGTGGTACATAAATACATACTAATGTTCAGAATCTGCTATGAGCAGGATAATGACTTCAGTAGAGATTTATCTGCGAATTGGAAATGGGACGAAAGTCACTGTTTTAACCGTAGACACCTAATTTTAGGAACTACCCTTGGGTGTGTACCTAAATTTAGAAACTGTTATAATGTAACTAGTTTGACTAGATACATTATCTCTATATCAGTGTTTAACCCGCTGCGGGTGAACCTTTATATTCTAGAACACTAAAGTGTTTTATTTTATAAAGATGATATTGAGATAAACACATTAGATGTGAATAACAGCATTTATATTTTGAATATAAATAAATCTCAAAATATAACATGACAAACAAACAGCTCAAACTGATTTGATCAGAAGAAACATATTGTGGCATTGTTTTCTGGGACACAATCAAACAAGACTCGTATATCCGCACTTTCGAAGAGTGGGTACTCGGACAAATTTGATCCCAATCAAATAAAGTCTACGAATCTAGTTTATTAGGCAAAGTGCCTAAAATACTATTTACTTGGTAAAAGTGCAAATGCCACCGATCTGCTAGCCCTAGTTCATAGTGAAGCAACTGGGCCCATATCTAGCTAGGCTAGAGGTGGATATGAATATTTCGTGACCTTTACAGATGTGGCATTGTGTTATGGTTATGTGTTTCTTTTGAGACACGTATCGGAAACTTTTACAGTTTCGACATGAAGTAGATAAACAGATCGGCTAAAGTATTAAACCGTCGCGGTGAGACCGTAATGAAAATAATTAAGCAATAAGTTTCTACTATACTTGAAAGAGTATAGTATTCTTTCAATGAGGACTCCTCCTGGAACACGTCAATTTGACGGTGTGTCTGAACTGAGTAACCGAACTTTGTTGGACATGATAAGGTTAATCATGAGTCGCTCTGAGCTACCATTTCCTTCAACGGATACGCATTAACAGTGCAGAACTTATTTTGAATAAGGTTCCATAAAAAAATCTGTTTGACAGATATCATATTAGATATGAACAGGAAAGAAACCGGGTTTTCTCATTCCTGAATATTTGGGATGCTAGGCATACGTTTGGATGATACCAAACTAAAACCCAAATGGATAAGTGCCAATTGTAGGTTATCCTAGGGAAACCATAAGTATAGTACTTATACATCTCACAAGAGAACAATTTAATTGTTGCTCACCATGCGGGTTTCCTAAGAGGAATACCAATATGCAGTGGTAAGTGGGAGGATAGTAAAACTCAATGAAAATCGGAGTAATACTATTCCAGGCACCGAATTCTTAATGGAACACATATAGTTCATCAAGGATGAAACTATACCAATAATCTTCGAATACATAAGAACCACGTAGTTCGGAGTGAGTCAGAAAACAACATAGGGTATGGGTTTCTGATCTCACCTCATAAAGATGTCAATCTTATTGAGGAACACCAACTGACTACGTATGAGGAAGTGATATAAGGTATCGACTCCCTATTATGGCAAAGTGTCATGACATCCGAAATGGATTCCATGTATATCAACTATGTTTGGACACTAGTTGATGTACCGCAAGGCATTGTGCCTATTGGTACTATATAAGTCTTCAAGGAAGACATACATGGATGGCAACATACCAACGTATAAATCTAGGCTTTTAGCGAAAAGGTATCTTTATCAACATTGTGTTGATTACAAACGATTCAACCTTTTACCTGTTGCCACGGTAAATCCATTTGGATAATGCTTGCTAAAGCAGAATGTTTCATTTATGAAATGTGGTAGCTTAACGGGAAAATCGATTTCCTGAAAAGGAAACCTTTTTGGAGGATGTTTACAACATCCTGACGATTTTGTCGTACCAAAACTAGCAACCAAGGTTTGCGGATTATTCGATCCATGTTTGGATTGAAGCAAGCATTAGGTTCTTGGAATTATCGTTTTGATGTAATCATAATGATTTATGATTTAATTCAAAACGAAATGATTCTTGTGTATATAAGGAGGTTAGTGGGAGCGCACTGACAATAGCTGTCCTATATAAATAATGATGATAATATGTCATTTCTTGGAAATGATATTCCCATAATAATCGGTGAAAGCTAGGCTTTCGAGAAAACTCTCCGATAACTCGTACATTGAAAAATGTACGTGACCTGATGTCTCATGTGCTTTGAGCATATGAAGTCTCAATCAGGCCAATCCATGTGATAGTCACTGGATTGATATTAAGAACATCTGTTAGTTTCTTGGAGAACTAAGGATGATGTCTTAAACTATGGAGAAGGAGAACTTGAGTGACTAGGTTCACCATTGCAAGTTTACTAAACCGATAAAGACGACTATAAGTCACAAAACGGTACTATACAGTTTGAATAACGAAACAGTGAGCTGGAAATCTTCCAAGCAAGATACTGTTACCGAATAAACAACAAATGCGGGTTATCGCTGCAGCTGAGGCAGCAATAGAAGCCATTTGGGTCGAAAATAAATCTAATTAGATTAGATATAGTTATGTTAGCAGCTGAGCTAGGCTTCAGCGCAGGCTAAAGAATTAATGGTCTCATCAACGATCCAGATATATACTTCGATATTCATTTGATTCGTTCGGATCACACATCGTGGCGATATGATGATCGAATAAATCGCATCAGATGATAATCATGCAAATCCGCTGACGAAAGCATTTCTCAGCAGTTTGAGCCAACCGTACATAGTTCGGGTGTAAGACACTCGAGTGACTGGCTATAGGCCAAGTGGGAGATTGTTGGACAATTACGACCCATAGCGTCACTATTTGTACAGATCATGATGTTGTTGTACAAATTAACTATGTGAAAAAAGAGATTGCTCTCTTATCATTTGTGATTAGATCACCAAGATATATAAATGATAGGAGGTCCATATGATTTGTTCCTGGATTGAGAATGATATGAGACAGTATCAGTCCACGAAGGATAAATCATTAAATATCCCTAGTCAGAGTATTATCGAGATTGGACATCGATAAATACGTAAAAGACTAATGTTACACTTGTGCGCGTTGTGAGGGCATAACGGCATAGTTCTCATATATTTGGGTATAGGATACTCATGCAAGTGTAATAGGAGGTTGTGTTTTACCGATGGTACGGGAAAAAGCTTCACTCTGGATAGACCCCCTCGGAATTCCATTGGTAGTATGACTATGTGTCTATGGATGTCTGAAATCAGGGTAAGTGTATTTGGTCTTAACCTGAGACTTGCACCGCTAATACTTGCGACAATCAATATACTTTGGTTTTGGTTGTCCAGGGCTTTAACCGGTTTCAATGTATGCCTCTTTTGGGTATATCGAGAATCGTAGTGTGTTGGGTGTGATGTCAAGACGGAAGTGTCACTCTAGTCATATGGAGATGATGGTCACGTAGGATACGGTACTAGTACTCTTATGTGCTGCAGTCATCGGGATAAAATGACAAGGTCATGTTTATCTGATTATAGAGACTAGTTACCAGACATCCGACATGTGCTTCGTACGGGGCAGACACAATTCCAGCCCCAGGCCTAGCACGTGATCATCTGATACTGGATCGACATACACAATACTACGTATACTACGCCTGATATAGATCGTTTATTCCTGTAAGCATGTTTCTGGAGAATTGGGTAGGCATAGCGCTTTGCTAGAAGCCAACATTGTCTTGTAAATCGGTATAAACGTAGTACTAGGTACTTACGTGTTCGGATTGTCCGAAAACCGAATTTACTGCCAATATATCCGGGGATCTCATGGGTCGCTTCCCGAAGATTCACCGATTATGTATGACTCACACTTTTAATTAATCTGGGATTAATTAGATGAGAGAGAAAATTAATCTGATATTAATTACGGAGATATTTTATCTGGGATAAAATATCATTTAAAGAGAGATAACGATTAATTTGGAATTAATCGATAAAATAATATATTCGATATATTATACGAAATTAGATTTCGACGCAGAATTAAAATTAGATTTTAATTCGGGCGAACGAGATAATTTAGAATTAATTCGTTAGCGACGTGAATAGTGATTTTGCTAGGCATAATCATTTAATTACGTCGCAACGGAAAATTCATTAATTTGGAATTAGCGAACCCGAGCCCGAGCGTGTTTGCGAGCGCATTCGTATTTCGAATTCGTGTGCGACACGCAAGTCACATCAAGCGTCAAATCGCTAGCACATCAAGCGTCAAATCATTAGTCACATCAAGCGTCAAATCACATGTCACTTTGAGTGATGTGACAATTTGAATGAGTGATGTGAGTTGATAGAAGTTAATGGTGGAGTGTAATACACTCAAGTGTGATGGCATGATTGACATTTAATATTTTTTAAATGTTTGGTATATGTTTTTGTTTTTGTAAATCAATTAACATTACAACACATCTCTCTCTCTCCTTTACACTTATTCTCTCTCTCGGCATTTTGTCTATTTTCTTTCCTCTTCATTGGTTTAAAATCGTGAGTGATGGAGAAGGAATACATTGATTTTTGTGGCAAAATCAAAGGTGCTAGCACACAAATGAGTCCATACAAAGGTGATAGGGAACTCACTACATGAGCAAGGAATCAACACAAGCTTGGACCTTCCATGGAGGACATCAATGGCCGAAAATGAGGACTGCAAAACTGTGGACTGTCGAGCTTGGAGGAAGGCAGAAAATGAGTTTTGTTCATCACCGCATCGACTCAACCGATCATTGTGAGTATTCCGCAACTCCCTTAAATGTATTCACATGTGTTTCTTACTTGATAATTGAACCTTGGGACCTTAGGGAATTCCAACAATCCTAGCCCACTAGGAAACAAGGTTTCCCGAGTACTCAACAGAGGGTTAGAGGCTTGCCAAAAAATAGTGGGAGGCAAGTATTAAATTTGCAATATTCGTTTAGTTACTTGCCATACGCGCTCATTACAAATCATTCGTCAATAAATTAATATATTAGTTGGACTAATAATTAATGTTGCTTTAATTAAACTGTTGGACTGTATTCAAACTATTTCATTTATAATTGGTTATATAATTTTATTATAGTGATCAATATATTTGAATTAACAAATTGAATTATAGTTGATTTTATAATTGGATTATAGTAATCAATATAATTGAATTTAATCAGTTAAATTATAGTTGATTATATAGTTGGACTATAGTAATCATTATATTAAATAATACCTAAAATCATTGATTTGATAGTTGGACTATTGGAATCAAGATAATTGAAAGATTATTGTTTAAAACATAATCCTGGGTGAAAATGTATTTAAACGACTTTAATTTTTCAAATTGGGAATAATGAATCAGGATAGTCCTGAAAACTAAGAAGTTACTTTATTTGATAAAATAACATCTTAGGCCTAAGCCCGGAGTTAAGCAGATAAATAGAACATGATATTTGGAATATTCATGTGATGATAACTTTAGTGCTTAATCCAAGAAGCTTGCCGCATAGACTCCTGAATTTCTTAATCAGAATTAAGGATTAGATCCTTATAGTATGATAAATGAAATTGAAGGATCTTCATAGATCTATTATTAGATCTTAGAAGAACTAATTGCAATAGGTTACTCTTGGAGAGTTAATGGCTATTCTCAAGGAGACAAAGCCAAAAGTTTGTAATAAGGCAAGAAGCGCAAGGCGCATCTTACTTCGATATTCTAGGAGGCCAAGGCTTGGCCAAAGGCTTCTGAAATGTGAAAAAAGGGCAAAAGGCAAAATCATTATAATCTTCTGGGAAGACAAAGGATATATCCCAAAATGTCTGCCTAAACTGTGGCAAACGGGGACACGGAAGCGTGACTGCCGTATGGAAAAGGCAGACATGAAGGAATTGAAGTCGGTGCAAGGCTCCGACTTCAAATATGTTTGTCATAAACATGTTCACTGCTAGTATTAAAATTGAATTTTAGATACTGGATGTGGTACATAAATATGTGCATATGTGCAGAATCTGCTGAGAGCAGGATACTAACTTCAGATGAGATTGATCTACGAATCAAAAACGGGACGACAGTCGCTGTTTTAACCGTAGAAACCTTAGTTTAGGAACTGCCTTCGGGTGTGTACTTAAATTGGGAAACTGTTAAAATGTAACTAGTTTGACTAGATACATTATCTCTATATCAGGGTTTAACCCGTTCCAGGTATACCTTTATATTCTAGAACACTAAAGTGTTTCATTTATAAAGATGATATTGAGATAAACACATTAGATGTGAATACAGTATTTATATTTTGAATATAAATCAATCTCAAACATATGAAACATGACAAACAAATAGCTCAAACTGAATTAATCAGTTGAGAATTATTTGTGGCATTGTTGTATGGGACACAATTAACAAGACTCGTATATCCACAATTTCGAAGAGTGGATATTATGACAAATTTGATTCCATTCAAATAATTTCTACGAATCTAGTTTATTGGGCAAAGTGCCTAAATCACTATTTACTTGGTAAAAGTGTAAATGCCAACGATCTGTTAACCTTGGTTCATAGTGACGTAGGTGGGCCCATTTCTAGCTAGGCTAGATGTAGATATGAATATTTCGTGACCTTTACGGATGTGGCATCACGTTATGGTTATATGTTTCCTTTGAAACACAAATCGGAAACTTTTTGAGTTTCGACACGAAATAGACAAACAGATCGGCTAAAGTGTAAAACCATCACGGTTGGACCGTGATGAAAATACTTAAGCAATAAGTTTCTCAATACTTGAAAGAGTACAATATTTTTTCAATGAGGACTCCTCCCGGAACACGTCATTTTGACGGTGTGTCCGAACGGAGAAATCGAATTTTATTGGACATGATAAGGAAAATCACGAGTCGCTCTGAGCTACCATTTCCTTCAACGGATACGCATAAACACTGCAGAACTTATTTAGAATAAGGTTCCATAAAAATCTGTTTCATAGACTTAATATTAGATATGAACATGAAAGAAACTGGGTTTTCTCATTCCTGAAGATTTGGGTATGCTATGCGTATGTTTGGATGATACCAAACTAGAACCCAAATTGGATAATTGCCTAAATTGTAGGTTATCCTAGGGATACCAAAGTATAATACTTATACAACTCACTAAAGAAAAATGTAATTGTTGCTCGCCATGCGGTTTTCCTAAGAGGAATACCTATATGCAGTGGTAAGTGGGAGGAAAGTAAAACTCGATGAAAATCGGAGTAATACTATTCAAGGCACCGATTCCTTAATGGAACATAAATAGTTCATCAGGGATGTAACTATACCAATAATCTTTGAATACACAAGAACCACGTAAGTCGGAGAGAGTCAGAAAATAACATGGGGTATGGGTTTCTGATCTCACCTCGATGAGATGTCAATCTTATTAAGGAATACGAACTGACTACGTATGAGGAAATGATACAAGGTATCGACTCCCTATTATGGCAAAGTGCCATGAAGTTCGAAATGGATTCCATGTATATCAATTAAGTTTGGATACTAATTGATATACCAAAAGGCATTGTGCCTATTGGTACTATATAAGTCTTCAAGGAAGACATACATGGAAGGCAACATACCAACATACTAAGCTAGGCTTGTAGCGAAAAGGTATCGTTATCAACATTGTGTCGATTACAACGAAACCGTTTACTTGTTGCCACGGTAAATCCATTTGGATAATGCTTGCTGATGCTGCATATTTCATTAAATGTGGCAGCTGAATGCCAAAATCGTTTTCCTTAAATGGAAACCTTTCGGAGGATGTTTATAACATCCTGATGGTTTTGTCGTACCATAACAAGCAAACAAGGTTTGCAGATTATTCAATCCATGTATGGATTGAAGCAAGCATAGGGTTCTTGGAACTATCGTCTTGATGTAATCATAATGGTATATGATTTAATTCAAAACGAAAAATGATTCTTGTGTATATAAGGAGGTTAGTGGGAGTGCACTAACAGTGATTGTCTTAAATAAATGATATTCCTATAATACGATCGGTGAAAGCTTGGCTTTCATGAAAATTCTCCGTAGAATTCTTGGGAGAAACAACCTTTATTCTAAGAATAAAGATCTACTGGGATATTGTTTTGGGATTTTGTTTGTGGATGATGGAGATGGAAGTAAAATTCATGTGTAAAGTAGTTTTAGAAGTAATTAGTGTAATCATTGTCCAATTTGATCAATTGTTGATGAGTTTCTATTCTAGAGTGTTATAACCACTCTTGTGACACCTAGAATTTTTCTTGGGTTATTCATATGTGGTGACTTGATTTGGTGTTGAGATTAATTTGATTAATGTTGAAAATTTGGATTTAAAGCATGAAATTGGGCATTTTCTGTTTCTGGATCAGACCTGGATATGATTATGTTTTGATGATGAAAATGTTGTCTTATGAATGTAATTGATGTGTTTTGGGAGTTGGAACAATTTCCGGAGAGTGTTTCCGAGTTGAAATAAGCGGAAACGGCCAAAAACGGCGTTATCAGATGACTTTTGAGTCAACCGGGTGACGGCTGCCCAAACAGTGAATCTGTTACTGTTCAGGCTGCCCATGAACTGCCCTGACAATATTGGGGCTGACCTGGGCAGTCCTCATAATTGTCGGGTGGTCGGTTCAGTCGAAAATGCGTTTTGCGTCATTTTGCGGAAAAACGGTTTTCGTAAAAGTTTCGTGAAGTTTCAACCTTATTTATGTCAATATTTGATATTGAATAAATAGGTTTAGGTGAAATATGAAAATATTATTCATATTAGATATTGAATAATTTATTTGGTAATTTGAAAAAGTTTTAAAATACGATTTCGCCCGAACTGCGCTTCCGCTGCGCCCATCGCCCAAAACCCCAACACATACACTGTAACATATAAACATTGGTTATAAGTGAAAATTTTGTAATTTTAAGTTCTCTAGTTTGTTGGAGGTAGCACCTAAAGGCAGTGGAATTTGTGTTTTTTATTCAAAATAATCTAACCATGCTATTACTCAGTAACCGGACATCTTGCATCAGCAAGCAGTGATTGTTCACGTAAAACTGTAGAGCTTGAGTTAGTTTAATAAAAAAAATTGATAATAATCAAGCTTTTACTTAGGAACCGGACATCTTGCCTCAGTAAGCAGTTATTGTTCACATAAAACGGTAGATCTTGAGTTTGTATTAAAATATATATGTGTGTGTGTATGTGTTCGTGTGTGTGTGTGTGTATGTGTGTGTGTGAGAATAAGTTCGATTTTGTAGCCTCTCTAACTCGAGCAATTAAGTCCGTGTGGGTGTTTTAACACTTAGTGCCTTAAGGCCAAGTGGTCTGGGAGTCACTGGTCCAAAGCTCGTTACATGAGTTAAAGAGAAAGCTTAAAAAAATCGGACATTTCTTCTTTTTAACATTTGATATCCGAGCAATTAAGTCCATAGGGGTATCTTAACACCTAGTGCCCTAAAGCCAACTGGTTTGGGAGTCACTGTCCCAAAGCTCGATATAAGGATTGAAGATGTATTTAAAAAAAAAATCATATTTATAAATAAACTTTTATCGCCAAATGGTATGAACTCTAATATAATCTTAGGACAAAAACATTACTCTCTTTTCAACAAGACCTGTAAATATTGTGGGCACAATAAATCGATTGATACCTTGTTTTATGTATGTATGAAAGAATGATAAAAAGTTAATGAGAATTTACTTATTTGATCATTTAGAAAGAAAGCAAACAAATATTAATTTGGATAAGAATTTATCTTTTTAAAGTTTTTGCTTGTATTACTAAGTACTAGTAATAAGATAGTTAGGGAGTGTGATGAACATTAAAAAATGTACACTTAATAAAATAGAAACTAATCATTTCATTAATCTCATTAATTTAGCACATTTGTAAAATAATAATTAAATTTATGTTTTATATATTTTTACTGTGATTTTTATTTCTTATGTAGGTGAAATAATACCTTCGATATATAACTAGAAAAATGGACGTGACATTTTGATTTTAGTGGCCGGAAACTTGAAAGGGCGTTCTAACAGTCTACAATTTCATAAATTTCAGCTTTTGCACAATTTTCGTAATTTGGCAATAATTTTTCTACTCTGATATCGGATTGAGTCGATTCCAGTTCCAGATGAAAGAAGACTCAAATATTTACAACTTTGCAGTTTACAACAATTTATAGTTCTGAGGTTTTCAAGGTCGAAATTGGTGAAGACATCAATGTGTGTTGCATGTAATTTTAATTATTAGAAAATAAAATAAAAATAAATAAAAGTTGAAATGTCATAATCCAATTTAGGTGGGTTGTGATCATGTTTGCAAAATTATCAAAAAAATAAAAGATGAAATGCCATAATCCACTTTAGGTGGATTGTGATCATGTTTGCAAAATTATCAACAAAAAATAAAAAAAAGTCGAAAAAAATAAATTAGTAAAAGTTTGTTGTTGTATTTGATTTGGATTCTTAGTTTATGTTTCTCGCGCCTCCAAGTTTGATGAGAGGTTGTTCTATCTCTCAAGCGAAACAGTTCAGGAGGTATTTCTCAAGAAAAAAAAATAAAGGAGTCTGAGTACACTCCTTCAGGTACCTTTCCTTACTAGTTGAGCTACTTTGTTCTTCTAATTGGATCGGAAGTGAAAATACCTATTGACCTTAGAGTTGTCTCACAGGACAGACTCTTGAGTTGTAATTAATAATTGATAGATGAACACTTCTACTATAAATAGAGGTGCACACTTCTCATTTTTCTTCATGCTTTCTTTCAAAGTTCTCTTATATAATTTGGGAGAGAGTATCTTGTGTGTTTTATTTTTAAGCATTCTTGTAATTTCTTTTTCTTTCGGTAATAAAATTATGCTTGTTTTTCTTCAAATCATGAGTAGCTAATTTCATCATGTTGGGGTAAAGAGTGAAGCTCTTAATATGAGAATATAGATTAATATTATTTATATTATAATAAATAAATTGTAATCTGAATAAGTAATTTAAATCTGGATTAATTATTGACAAACTTTGCTACCTCTTATATGGCTAGTTTTAATTTTTTTTGGCATAATTGAATACCTAACTGGACTTGTTATATAAAAATATTATCACCGCTTTTATGGTTTCTTTTATATGTTTTGACATAATTAATCCCTGAGGTAAATTAATTGGGTAATAATAACAATTTATATATTATAAAAAGTAAGATTTCTCTATATTTGAAATATTAAGAGTGGATCTCATTACCCCAGTATTTTAATCTATTGTTGTAGTTCAATTTAAAATTTTCCACCACTTCAAAAAAATCCTATATTTTTATTTTACTCGAATTATTATTTTGTTTTACTAAATTTATTCCTTGTGGATCGACTCTGGACTTACCAAGTTATTTTATTACTTTAACACTCTTATATTTGGGAGTAAAGAACCACTTTTTGAGCGTGTCAGCACACCAATTGATCTCTTTTCTTCTTCATTAATCTGCACTCCAAAGACTTATGTCCCACTTTGTCACAGTTGAAGTATTTTCTTTGAAATTTTATTTACTTCTTCGAGACACATCCATTTGGATATAGCTTGGTCTTTTTGCCCTTGAAGTCTTGACCATGTTCTACAACACTGGCTTTAGCCTCAGAACTGACTTCTTTCCTCACTGAGAATCTGCTTTTTTCCTCAATACGCAACTTCATGATTAATTGTTCAACTTTCATTTCCTTGGTTTTGTTTTATAATAACTTTTAAATTCTCTCCAAACATGAGGCAATTTATCAATTGTTACAACAACTTGAAATAATTCACTCATAATCATATTTCACTAATAATCACATATAAAATCATATGAAATTCATGAACTTAGCTCATTACAATTTTAGTATCCACCATTTTAAAATCCATGAAAAGATCCACCATAAATTTTTTAGTGCCCACAACCTGAGTTTTATATTTTCGGTGTAAAACCTCTCATAGTTCTTTAGTTGTCTTCTTATTAGAATACATGTCATAAAGTGAATTATTTAAACAATTCATTATGTAATTCCTATACAGGAAATCGGAAAAATTCCAATAGTCGATCGCACTGATCACTTGGACATCATTTTCACCCTCTTTAGCCACATGAGGTTGTTGGATCAAAGACCTCATAAGGACTAACATAGTCAGATAGAAACATCTTCTGCTACCAACATTTAAAATTATTTTCATTGAATTTCTCTGGTTTCTCATCAGTTGGAACATGAACTACAATAGGTTTATGAACCTAAACAGAGGGAGCATAAGGAGTCACTGTCTCAGTAGGACCTGTTTGTTGACTGTCGATATTTGACATTGCAATAATTTGTTTTAAAAATAATATAAATAATTTAATTAGCAATAGAAAAACATGAACAATTACATTGCCAAGGGAAAAAAATACAATAACGATAGTAGGAAAACGAAAAAGAAAAAGCAAAAGGTAACTCTAGAGCACTACCAAATTACCTCAATGAATTCAGTTGTGTATCGAACTTGAACTGAAAGAAAAGAGAAAAATAGTTCTTGGAGCAAGGGCAAGAAATTTTGTTTTGGTGCTCTCGTCTTTGTGTGAAAAAATTAATCCCAGTTGCACTTGGCTTTATGTGTTTATAAAAAGAATTATAAGAGAAAACTCTTCCAATTTCATAACTATTGGGAATTAATTCTCTATTGATTGTAGATGAAAAGCCACCAAAAAAATTAAGGAAAATTAGCAAAATTAAGGCAAATGCGAGCCTAGCTCGATTCGAGCCACATTGATTTAAGGAGACCAACTTAAAATTGGGCTGTGATTTGCACCTTTTGCAGGCGCGCAAGTAGAGAGAGTCTCTATACATAGTTTCTTACTATTCTACAATCAAGCAACTATAAATAAACCCTTCTAGACTTAGTTGCTTTTTAGATGTATGACAAACTTATTTCCTTTCATTTTTCTCCTCAATGGGTGCACTTTGTGTGATAAATTCTCATTCACCCAAACATAATTTTAAGCAACTCAATATACTATTTTGAAGTACTCAATGAGGAGAATCAGAATTGTTAACGATCTCATCATTTCTATAAATAGATCTCACTTAAAATTGTGCCTCAAAAAAAATAAAAAAATACATGTTTTCCAAAAACTTTTCCAACAAATAATGCATACCATAGTAAAATTATATTATCATAATCTTCCTCTCTTAACAAAAATATATTTAAGCCGAGATGATTAAATTAAATAAAGTATATAGAAGTGATTAATTCATATAATTTCTACATGCATGATCTTTCACAAATGCATGATAACATTTCAAAAAGACACATTAGGTATCATAAATTAATATATCATGTGTTACTCTATTGTTTGATATAACCAGTTGTAATTTACAAATATAACCAAATTAAATCGAATTATCAAATTGAACCGAACCGAACCGAATATCAAAACGTATTAGACTGAATCGAAATTTGACAAAAATATAATGGTTTCAACTCTCAAACTGAATGATTTGGAAATCGAACCGAAATTTAGGAGAAAACAAAAAAAAAATTCCGATATGCCCATGCCTAACCAAAAATAAAAAATAAAAAAAAAATACCAAGACACCGCAAGTTTTTTACAACATTCAATTAAAAAAATAAAAAATCAATCAACCAATAAATCTCATAACTTACCGACTAATTTTCATCAAATACATACAAATTAAAAAGATATTATTAATAATTATTAATTAACCCAACGGCATGGCAATCCGTCTCTATTTAAATAAGCGGAGTTAAAATCTCATCAGTAATTTTCAACAAAATAGATTTTATCGATTTAATTAGTTAACAGCCACAATTATTATAATCCTTTAATTAAACACGTGTTATTTCCGATACTTAGCATTCAATCGAAACTAAAAGAGATTACCCAAATCATGGTCAGATATGTAAGATTTTTGGCGCGCACACATTGTCTCATTCGGTGCCTCACACACGAATAAAGCTGACAATTTTTTTCTCTAACATTAACTCAAAATTCTCTTTTTAGGCATTATTAACATTAACTTTATCTTAACTTAAAGGGAAATCTACAATTCTAACCATTACCAATTTCCAACATATAAATTGACTCATATATATATGAATAGCCAAATAAAATATTTTTGAAACCAAATTACCATTATTTAATTTAAAATTTTGAACGCTCCAACATATAAATTAGACAACGCCCAATTTATACCCAATTTATAAAGTTGGGTCCATTGTGAACACCCATGTAAAATTTTAAAATAATTATATATATGCATTTAATCAAACACTTGGTGTTTAAATAATATTTTAACTTATTTTCATGCTAACTCAATCAAAGCCACACAATAAAGATAACTTACAAATCTTAACAAAGAAAAAATTATTACTAAAATTGAGTTTTTTAGTCAAATTTCGAAATTTTTGAGAGAGGTTATGAATGTCTTGAGAAATATGAAATTGAATTATGAAATAAAGAGAAAACTGAAATTAAGGGGATTGATAAATTTTTTTATTTAAATAAAGATTACATGGATGGCCATTACACACTAATTTAACTAAAGCGATGAACTGAAATATTATAGGCATATGATTTGTTTTAATTGTATCACAATATAATAAAGTCAATCCAATATCTCTCCAAATCAAATTTCATAACTTAAAGATTCTTTCTGAAATAAATCAAGATACTTAATCAAATTGGGAATCCTAATTAAATAATACTTAATCAAATTAGGAATCCTAATTAAATAATAACTTCCATATTTAATCTTAATTAGGACTCTAATTAATTTTGGTGTTAGCCCACTAAATTAAAGCCCAATAGATTAAATATTATTTTGGAATAATAATTAATTAACTATTAATTAATTAATTGAACTTACTTAATGTTAGAGATTAAGTGTCATCAAACGAAATTTAACATGCATCAAAACGGATCTACTATCATGCCAACCTTAAACCATAAACCTTAGTAGAATAAGAAAAACCTGAAAAAATATTGAAGATACTGAAAACGAAATTCAAGTCGAGATGTCTCTGTCCTTAAGAACTTATTAGCCCCGCCTCGGTGCTCTACGGATGCTATGTGGCTAACGTTCTCCCAGGATTCCTTGGATGCTTCTTGTAGAATGGGCACTCCTTTAACAAGATCTTGAATTAGGACAATGGTGGAAACTCTCTCTTGACTCTAAAAAATGACTTTCTTAGACCATGGACACTTATGATTTTCTGGATGTTAAGGAAAGAACATAAGGCTCCCTTATATAGACATGGAAGGGTGTCTTTGAGGGCACCATTTGGTTTGGGGTGTAACCCTCCTTAGAGTTATAACCCATCCTTAAATCCTTTGGAGCCTAATGATGCGTTCTTCCAATTCTAGAGGACATGTCCCTACATGTTAGTGTCTTTCCCAAAGGGCACTACTCAAGGGACATGACCCTCTTTGCATCCATATTATATATATACTTAGAGAATTTACTACAATCCCCCACAATTCTCTAAATATTCATGCAAGCACTTGAGAGAGTTTCCGTGAACTAAAACTGCATCGAAATAGATAGCTTTCGCCTTGAACCTTTCCGAGTGAATGACAATCGGATTTACTTGGCAAACCAGTGACCCATAGTCTTGAACTGTTCTGCCGTTGGTGTAAACAATTGCCAACACACAGCTTTACATCGACCATTTCCCATTCTACGGTTGTGTTCATTTCGGCCATGAACATTGGTCCTGGATTCATCAAGTCCTTTAGGGAATTCAGCTTGTAAAAATTCCATGGAAGCGGCCTCACTTCTTACTTGAAATAAGTGATCTACTATAAAGAGGTAATTTGACTTTACAACTATTAGGACTCTTCTCCTAATATAGTGATCATTGAAAGCCTTAGCTTGTCCTAGCCTTGACAGACATTACTCTGAGTCATTATCGAAATGGGAAAGAGTATAAAACTCTACAGTGCTTGTTTTGGATTGTACAAAGTTTCAGTTGTCTCTATTGAACCTAGATCTTCGGATCTCCAGTCAGCTAGGTTGGGTTTCCATAGTGATAAAGCTTCAAGCTCATTCTCCTCGATGACTTCTCAACTTGCTCTCTAGGTAAACCTTTAGCAAATGGATCCGCTAGGTTATCATTTGATTTCACATAATCGATCGATATTATGCCACTTGAGAGCAGTTTTCGTATGGTATTATGTTTGCGACGTATGTATCAAGACTTACCATTATACATTGTATTTTGGGCTCTCCCAATAGCCGATTGATTATCACAATGTATGCTTATCACTGGCACTGGTTTGGGCCAATTTGGAATATCCTCTAGGAAATTTCGAATCCATTTTGCTTCTTCCGCTGTCTTGTCTAATGTTATGAACTCTGATTCCATAGTAGACCGGGCAATACATGTTTGCCTCGAGGATTTCCATGACACGGCTGCACCACCAAGTGTGAAAACAAATCTACTCGTAGATTTGGAATCCACTATATCAGATATCCAGTTAGCATCGATCTATCCCTCTAGAACAGCAGGATATCTAGTATAATGCAGACCATATTTTGAAGTTTCTCTCAGATACCTCAAAACTCTTACTATGGATTTCTAGTGGTTATGTCACGGATTGCTCGTATATCTGCTAAGCCTGTTTACAACTTGAGCGATATCAGGTCGTGTGCAATTCGTGAGATACATCAGACTTCCGCTGATTCTCGAATACTCTAGTTGCGATACGCTTGAGCCAGTTTTGTTTGATAAATGAAAAGTTAGGTCTATAGAAGTTCTAGCCACATTTAGATCTCCTTTATTATATTTCTCAAGTATCTTCTCAACATAGTGAGTCTGAGATAATATATATCCTTCTGATTTTTTATAAATCTTAATTCCTAAGATTACATCAGCTACTCCTAAATCTTTCATATCAAATTTACTGGTCAATACTTTCTTGTTAGACTGATGTGGGACACAGAAACTGGACGATGCATGCTGTCCCGGGCTCGCGGCGCGGTTGGGAGTACGGAGTAGCCACGGGGGACTAAACCGGAGAATAATGGAGTCGCCAACCAGTGTGAACCGGGAAAATGAGATTTAAGGCCGCACTCACCCATCGCAATGGAAGACCTCAAACCGTTGGGTTCGGAATGGTCCCTTACTTATGTCACTTGTAATGAAAGGATTTGTGTAATAATTTAATCAAGCTTAAATAACACTTATTTCCAAGAGTATCATACTTCTAAGTTCACATGCACAAAAATAAAACTTACACCTAAATTTGCATATATTTCACATCTAAGATTGCATGCTTGAAAGTACATCAAAGTAGCAACGAACATACAACTTCATTGGCATATTGTATTCATGGAAACTCAAGCACACACTAACCACACAAGCACACATAAAGGCGAATCAAATGATGGCGAACATTTGATTTCATAGACATATCATAAACAAATAGCCATTACATGTCCATGCACAAATAAAAGAGTCAACTAAGTATATAATACAAAAAGACACTTAAGGATGCAATTAGGCATTAAAGTGAGCATGCTATGACGTGGTGCAAAAGAAGATAACTAATATGGACACAAGCACACATGTGAGCACTTTTCCAAGTGGTACGTGGAATTGTATCCGAAGTACATACCGCACTACCGTCCATTCGGAATCGGCTACGGAATTTATGTCTGGGTTTCTGTGGGAACACAGGAAACTGGACGACGCAATGTTGTTCTAGGGTCGGGGGCCTAGTTGGGAGTACGGAGTAGTCAACGGAGGACTAAACCGGAGAATAAGGGAGTCGCCACCCGGTGTGAACCGGGACAAAGATTTAAGGCCGCACTCACCCCTCGCAAGGGAAGACCTCAAACTATTGGGTTCGGAATGGTCCCTTACTTATGCAACTTGTAATGTAGAGATTTACGCAATAATCCAACCAAGCCTATGACATACATTCCCAAGTGCACCACAATCCTAGATGCACATGCTTAAAAGTATAGTTTACATCTAACATACATGAAACCGAATCTTATTGCCAAATTCACATGCTCAAAGGTAGGCCTTTGCAACAACAAACACATAACGTCATAAGAATTCAATCATTCATGTAAATATAAACACAAACAGTCATGGTAACATTTGCGTGTAATGTAAAGGAAATCAAAATGACGACAAATAATATTGTAGGCGCATAACAGAAATAGACAACTAGAGAGGTAATACAAATGTATAGCGTAAAAAAAGGGGTAACCATATGCCAAGATGGACATGTCGTAATGTGATACGAGAGAATCTGTTTACCGTATGTGTTCGTGCAGCGTTCGTATACGCGTTCGAACGGTAAACAGAAGGTTCTCGTTCGAGTAGCATTCGTAAACGCGTTCGAACGGGAATGAAACAGAATGCACATGTTCGTATGGCGTTTGTGAACGCGTTCGAACGGAAATGAAACAGAATACTCACGTTCGTGGGGCGTTTGTGAACGCGTTCGAATAAAAATGAAACAGAATGCTCACGTTCGTATGGCGTTCGTGAACGCGTTCGAACGGAAATGAAACAGAATACTCACGTTCGTGTGGCGTTTGTGAACGCGTTCGAACAGAAATGAAACAGAATGCTCACGTTCGTATGGCGTTCGTGAACGCGTTCGAACGGAAATGAGACCTGATGCATGATAAGGCAAAATGCATGCGCGTTCGAGTTGCGTTCGTAAACGCGTTCGAAAGGGAACAGACCTGATGCATGAAATGGGACGCAATACATAAACAATAAAATAAAGGGGCGCGGCGAAGTACTGTCGTAAAGGTGGCCTTTTGGGGCTCTTGATCTCTCAAAGAGAGGACCTTTAGACCAACATACTAAGCCAATGCGCGTCACATCACATCATGCATACAAACATAAAGACAATCATATCAAACTAAGTATGCCCGATTGAACACATCTTACATCCAACCGAACACACGTCAACCGGCGCGGCAAAGCATCGTGGTAAAGGGCTTTAACCCCTCCCCATAGGGGATATTTCATTCCACTTACTAAGCCCATGCGCTCGATCGCATCATACATACAAACATAAAGACAATCATATCAAACTAAGTATGCCCGATTGAACACATCTTACATCCAACTGAACACACGTCAACCAGCGCGGTAAAGCATCGTGGTAAAGGGCTTTAACCCCTCCCCATAGGGGATCTTTCATTCCACTTACTAAGCCCATGCGCTCGATTGCATCATGCATACAAACATAAAGACAATCATATCAAACTAAGTATGCCCGATTGAACACCTATTACATCCAACCGAACACACGTCAACCGGTGCGGCAAATCATCGTGGTAAAGGGCTTTAAACCCCTCCCCGTAGGGGATCTTTCATTCCACTTACTAAGCCCATGCGCTCGATTGAGTAATGCACAAATAAGCAACATGCAGAATTTAACTGACGAAAAATAAATAAACCAAAGCAACACAAAACAAAATAGGGTGCCGTTTACTCAAGTGGTACGTGGAGTTGTATCCCACGTACAGACCGCACTACCGTCCATTCGGATTCGGCTACGGAATTTACGTCTAGGTTTCCATCCTATATACCACAAGAGATGACACTCTTCCATTCTTCCAATACCCACAACACACATCATACACAAACAATATTCAACAAAGAAGTAAAATACAGTCAAAATAAATAACAAGAATCAAATGAAGATGAGTATGGAAGAACCCTCAGGTCTAACCTTTTAAGCCATCTCTCGGACTCGCGTTTCACGAAGATCGGAAGGGGTAATGCTCCGCAACTTTTCTGGTTCAATGGTTTGTCTTTTCCTTCGCTGTATGACCGCTTGAGCTACTGTTTTCGACTCCGTTTTGCTGCTGTTTCCTTGTGGTTTCGCCGCTGTTTCCTCTGTATTTTTTTCTTACTGTTTGTGGACTGTTTTGATGTTCTTGGTGGATTATTTTGATGTTCTTCTGGTGTTTTAGGCTACGGTTTTGGTGTGTTTGGGGAGGTATTGGGCTGCTATTTGGGACTGATTTCAGGGGTAGTTTCGGTGCTGTCAGGGGCTGATTTCAAGGGTTAGGGGGTTGCTGTGTGTGGTTCTCGTTAATTTGGTGAGGGAAGGGTTGTTGTGTGTGTTGTTTGTGTTTTGTAGTTTTTTTTGTGATCTGGAGAGTGTCTTGATGTCTTGGGCGTGTATTCGAGAGAGTGGAGAGTTGAGAGGGCTTTTTTTGTGAATGAGCTAGGGAGATTCGAGAGAGTGGAGAGTTGAGAGGGCTAAGTTAGTGCATGTTTATATAGGAGAGAGCTAAGGTTTGCCCTTTGTCTCACAAGGAAGAGATCTAGTTTCCAAATTAGGAGTGATAGGAATGGTATATACAAGATTGAGGGGGAGAAAATATTTTAAATTAGGAAGTCAACTAATCTAAATTGGTGGGTATCTTATTGAATTAGGAAGTCAACTAATTTAAATTGTAGATGTCTTATTAGATTAGGAAGTCAAATATTTAATTAGCTTTGATTGGTTATGATTGATTTTAATTAGGCATGATTTTAGTTTAAGTTGGTAATTGTTTATTTTATGTTTGGTAAATGTTTTATTTAATTATTTAATTAATTTAATTATTATCTTATTTAGTTAATGTTTTAATTAATATTTATTTATTTAAATTGGGATGTGTTTTATGGGCTTTGGGGGGCTAATTGGGCTGGGGTGCGAGGCTAGCAGCAAAACCAGAAATACTGACTCCGTTCGAACGCCAATTCGAACGTGGCACGAACGTCCGCAATCTGCCTGATGTTCGAACGAAGTAACGAATGCAGCACTAACGAAGACAGTGAGCTTGTGAAATGAACTTCATGACGTACTTATTCTGAATTTCCCCTTCCGACCTCTGTTTCCCGCAATATCCTTAGCTAAAAAAGTAGTGCCTCCAACTGAGACTCATCATCGGGTTTCACATGCGAAAATACAATGCCTACAGTCACCCCCACTTTGATGGGACTTGTGCAGTGTGTGACTTTGAACAATCCTATCAAAGTTATGCAATGCATTTTCACTTACCTGGCTCGCCAGCTGCCACTTGACTTACCATATGTTGAGTTGAGTTGGATGGTGGGGTGCTGCGACCCCTGGTTCATTCCCGAACCATGCTGTGATGTGGTCCATTCCCCAACCGTTACTGTGTGGTGTCCATTCCCGAACTGTTACTGTAAGGTGGTCCATTCCCGAACCGTTACTGTGAGATGTCCATTCCCGAACTGTTACTGTGAGATGTGTTGAGTTTCAATCAAGTCCCAAGATCATAAATCATGCATAAAAACGAGTGAATACACATCAAAGGAGGTGCGGAATAAACTCACATTGAACGGGTTTTGATGAAATGAAGAACAAGTTGCGTTTTTGCCTCCCTCCAAGCTCGGCAATAGCTTCCTCATGCAGTGGACTGCTCGGTTGGGGGCTGTTTTGAGGCTCCAATAATCGGCCATGAAAGACTCCATGGAAGCTCAAAGCTTCAAGCTTTCCAAGCTCACAAATTCGTTTCCCTATCACCATAATATAACCAATGTGTGTGCTAGCACTACTCTTCTTCATTTGCTTCTCAAAATTTCGGTCAAACCAGAAATTTTTGGAGAAGAAATCGGCAGTGAAGCCGTGAATGAGAGGGAGAAGAAAAGAGAGGGAAAAGAAGAAGACCGTATGTCTTGCATGTGAGAGAGAGAAGATAAAGCTTTAATATATATGTTTATTATATTACCAAGTAAATTAATAAAACATATATATTACTTTAATTCAAAAGTCAAAAAGTAAAAAGCAAATGTTGCTTTTTCAACTTCTACATCAATCACTCAAATCAAGTGACAACATGTCATATCACTCAAAGTGACATTTGATTTGACGCTTGATGTGACTAGCGATTTGACGCACGATTTGACTTGCGTGCCGCACTCGAATTCGAAATGCGAATGCGCTCGCAAATAATCCCGGCTCGGGTTCGCTAATTCCAAATTAACGAATTTTCCGTCGCGTCGTAATTAAATGATTACGCCTAGCGAAATCACTATTCACGTCGCTAACGAATTAATTCTAAATTAATTCGTTCGCCCGAATTAAAATCTAATTTTAATTCCGCGTCGAAATCCAATTTCTAATAATATCAAATATATTATTTTATCGATTAATTCCAAATTAATCGTTCTCTCTCTTTAATTAATATTTTATCCCAGATAAAATATCTCCGCAATTAATCCCAGATTAATTTTCTCTCTCTTCTAATTAATCCTAGATTAATTAAGTGCGAGTTATACATCATCGGTGAATCTTCAGGAAGCGACCCATGAGATCTCCGGATATGTGGCAGTAAATACGGTCGTCGGATTATCCGAACACGTAAGTACCTCGTACTACGTTTATACCGATTTACAAGACAAGGTTGGCTTCTAGCAAAGCGCCATGCCTACCCAATTCTCCAGAAATATTCTTACAAGAATATATAGATCTGTATCAAGCGTAGTATATACGTAGTATTGTGTATATCGGCCCAGTATCGGATAGTCACGTGCTAGGGCTGGGGCTGGATAAGTGTCTGCCCCGTCCGAAGCACATGTCGGATGTCTGGTAACTAGTCTCTATAATCGGATATTCATGACCTGGTCACAATATCCTGATTGGTTGCGCAACACTTAAGAGCACTAATACCATATCCTGCGTGACATCATCTCCAATATGACTGAAGTGATACTTCCGTCTTGACATCACACCCAATACACTACGACTCTCTGATAAACCCAGAAGTGGTGTACGCAGAACCGGTTAAAGCCCTGTACCACCAAGACCAAAGTCTATCGATTATCGTAAGTATTAGCGATGCAAGTCTCAGGTTAAGACTATACACACCTACCTTGATTTCGGCCTCCCATAGACACATAGTCATAATACCAATGGGATTCCGAGGGGTCTATCCAGAGCGAAGCTGTTTCCCGTACCATCGGTGAAACACGACCTCCTATCGCACTTGCATAAGTATCCAATACTTATATATATGAGAACTATGCCGTTGTGCCCTCACAACGCGCACAAGTGCAATACTAGCCTATTCCGCATTATCGATGTCCTGTCTCGATAATACTCCGGCTAGGGATATTTAATGATTAATCCTTCGGGGATTGATACTGTCTCATATCATTCTCAATCCAGGAACTAATCATATGGACCTCTCTTCATTTATACATTTATGGTGATCTAATCACAAATGATGAGAGTGCAATTTCCTTGTCACATAGTTAATTTGTACAACAACACCGTGATCTGTACAAATAGTGACGCTATGGGTCATTTTGTCCAACAATCTCCCACTTGGCACATAGCCAGTCACTCGAGTGTCTAACACCCCTAATGTACGGTTCGCTCAAATTGCTGAGGAAAGGTTTTCGTCAGCGGATTTGCGTAATTATCTTCTGACGCGATTTATACGATCATCACATCGCCACGATGTATGATCCGAACGAATCAGATGATATAGAAGTATATATCTGGATCGTCGATGAGACCTTTAATTCCTTAGCCTGTGCTGACGCCTAGCTCAGCTGCTAAAAGAACTATATCTAATTTAATTAGATTTATTATCGATCCAAATGGCTTCTATTGCTGCCTCAGCTGCAGCAATAATCCGCATTTGTTGTTAATTCGGCAACAGTTATCTTGCTCGGAATATTTCCAGCTCACTGTCCCAGTGTTCAAACTTTCATAGTACCGCAGTATTTACCGGTTTGGAAACTTGCAGCAGTGATCCTAGTCACTTCAAGTTCTCCATCTCCATAGTTTAAGACAACATCTTTAGTTCTCTCAGATACTAACAGATGTTCTTAATCTTCAATCCAGTGACTATCACTTGGATTGACCCGATTGTGACTCCATATGCTCGAAGCGTATGAGACACCAATACAAGTACATTTTAAATGTACAATTTCCAGAGTGTTAACAACTCCAAATCTATCCCTGTAGATCTTTATTCCTTGAATAAAGGTTGTTACTCCCCAGAATTCTACGGAGAATTTCTATGAAAGCCAAGCTTTCACCGATTGTTTTATGGGAATTTAATTATCAGTGCTCTCCCACTAACCTCCTTATATACACAAGAATCATTTCGTTTTGAATTAAATCATACTCCATTATGATTACATCAAAACGATAATTCCTAGAACCTATGCTTGTTTCAATCCAAACATGGATCGAATAACCTGCAAACTTTTGTCGGTTATACAAAATCGTCAGGATGTTGTAAGCATCCTCCAAAAGGTTTCCTTTTCAGGAAAGCGATTTTGATCTGCAACTGACACATTTCATAAATGAAATATGCAGTTATCAACAAGCATCTTCAAAATGGATTTACCATGGCAACAGGTAAAAGGTTGAATCGTTATTAACACAATGTTGATAACGATACCTTTCCGTCAAAAGCCCAGCTTTGTACGTTGGTATGTTGCCTTCCATGTATGTCTTCCTTGAAGACGTTTAATGTACCAATAGGCACAATGCCTTGTGGTACAACAACTAGTATCCAAAATAGTTGTTATACATGGAATCCATTTCGGACTCATGGCACTTTGCCATAATAGGGAGTCGATACCTCGTATCACTTCCTCAAAACGTAGTCGGTGGTATACCTTCATAAGATTGACATCTTTATGAGGTTAGATCAGAAACCCATAACCTAGGTTGTTTTCTGACTCTATCCGATCTACTCAGTTCTTGTGTATTCGAAGATTAATGGTACAGTTTCATCATTGATGAACTATTTGTGTTCCATTAAGGACTTCGTGCCTAGAACAGTATTACTACGATTTTGAGTTTCATCGAGTATCACTATCCTCCCACTGACCACTGCATATCGGTATTCCTCTCAGGAAAAACCGTATGGTGAGCAACAATCACATTGTTCTCATGTGAGATTTACAAGTACTATACTTAAGGTTTCCCTTAGGATAACCGATATTGGCACTTATCCAATTTGGGTCCTTAGTTTGGTATCATCCAAACGTTATGCCTGGCATACCCAAATTATCAGGAATGAGAAACCTTGTTTCTTCCCTGTTCATATCCTATATGACATCTGTCAAACAGATTTATATGGAACCTTATTCTAAATAAGTTATTGCACTGTTAAAACTTATCCGTTGAAGGAAATGGTAGCTCAGAGCGACTCTTGATTAATCTTATCATGTCTAACATGATTCGGTTAATCCGTTCGGACACACCGTCACTTTGACGTGTTCCGGGAGGAGTCCTCATTTGAAAGAATACTATACTCTTTCAAGTACATATGAAACTTACTGCTTAAGTATTTTCCAATACGGTCTTACCGTGGCGGCATAATACTATAGCCGATCTGTTTGTCTATTTCGTGTCGAAACTCTAAAAGTTTCCGATTTGTGTTCTTCAAAAGAAACACATAACCATAACGTGATGCCACATCCGTTTTAGGGTCACGAAATATTCATGTTCACATCTAGCCTAGCTAGATATGGGCCCACTTACTTCACCATGAATAGGGCTAACAGATCGGTGGCCCTTTTACTATTACCAAGCAAATAGTATTTTAGGTACTTTACCTAATAAACTAGATTCGCAGACCTTATTTGAATAGTCAAATCAGTCCTAGTACCCACTCTTCAAAAGTGTGGATATACGAGTCTCGTTAAATTGTGTCCTAGACAACAATGCCACAAATAAGTCTCTATTGATCAAATCAATTTGAGCTATTTATTTGTCATTTTATATGTTTGAGATTTTATTTATATTCAAAATATAAATTCTGTTATTTACATCTAATGTATTTATCTCAGTATCATCTTTATATAAAAAAACACTTAGTGTTCTATAATATAAAGGTTTTATCCGCAACGGATTAAACACTGATATAGAGATAATGTCTCTAGTCAAACTAGTTACATTATAACAGTTCCTAATTTAAGTATATACCCAAAGGGTAGTTCCTAAACTTAGGTATCTACGGTCGAAACAGCGACTTTCGTCCCGTTTCCGATTCGCAGAGAAATCTCGGCTTGAAGTCAGTATCCAGCTCATAGCGGATTCTGAACATCAATACATATATTTTATGTACCACACTAAGTATTTAAAATCAATTTCAATACTAGTAGTGAACACAACTTTGACAAATATTTTTAAAGTTAGAGCCTCGCCCTTTCTTTAATTCCTTCGTGTCTTCCATATCCAAATGGTAGTCACTTTGGGATATGTCAATTATCTTTTCAATATTTCACAAACCTTGGCCAAGCCTTGGGTTTCGGAATATCGAAACGATGTGCACCTCGTGCTGCATGCCCAATTGCAAACTTTGACTTTATCTCCTCTAGAATAGTCAATTAATTCTCCAAGAATTATAAATTGCAATTTTAATACTTCTTAAATCTAAAATTAGATTTATGACAAGTATATTAAATTAAGCATTAAAGTCATCATCACATAAATCTTCCAAAGATTTTATGCTCTACTTATTTTGCTTAATTTTGGGCTTAAGGTATAATAAGTTATTTTATCAAATAAAGTAACCTATTATTTATTCCCAATTTGAAAATTAAATCATTTAAAATATTTTAATCCCAGATTATATTTTAAATATCCAACTTTTCAATTTTATTTTGATTACAATAGTCCAACTATTTAATCAACGATTAGTGGTACTATATATATTATAATGATTATAATAGTCCACTATATAATCAAATATAATCCAATTAATTAACCTCAATTACATTGATTACTATAATCCAATTATAAAATCAACTGTAAACTGAAATTAATTAATTCAAATATATTGATTAATATAATCCAATTATATATAATCAAGTATAATACAGTCCAACTGTTTATTAAAACAACAATTTAAATATTAGTCCAACTAACATTTAATCTAATGACGAAATAATTTAAATGAGCGCGTATGGCGAGTAATTGAACGAATATTGCAAATTCAATTCTTGCCTCCCACTATTTTTCGTCGAGCCTCTAACCCTCTGTCGAGTACTCGGGAAACCGTGTTTCCTAGTGGGCTAGGATCCCGTTAAATATCACACAATCTTGACTTTGGCCAACAAATTGTATGATAATTAACTAGGTAGATCTCTAAGATCAATTGGATCTCATCCAACTCCTAGATCCAGTAGGTGGACATCCAAGTCCCAAACATATATCTTATATATGCCTATA
This sequence comes from Zanthoxylum bungeanum, assembly GCA_019454045.1. Taxonomy (NCBI): domain Eukaryota; kingdom Viridiplantae; phylum Streptophyta; class Magnoliopsida; order Sapindales; family Rutaceae; genus Zanthoxylum; species Zanthoxylum bungeanum. The sequence goes on along the minus strand of SKCR01038483.1, from coordinate 10,900 downwards.
CATCGAATGTATACCCTAACCTTTTTCCTCTGAATCAACTAGGCCTTGGCTTTGGCACAACAAACCTAGTGATCCCAGTCAAGCGCGGACCCATTGACATGGAAGCTTCGTAATCAATGTCAATGGACAAGAAGTGGTCTTGACTTTGGCCAACAAACCACAACTTGGACACGACACCGATATGGAACAAAGCCTCGTGATTAAAACACATCTTTGACGGACACGGGCTTGACTTTGGCCAACAACCCCTGCCAATCTCGGATCTTGAGTAAGAATCACTCAATGGAAGGAAAATAAACGCTTGATATTTAACGAGGGTTTTTCGCGTGCAAATTGGCTACCAATCTTAATTATCTTTGTTAAGGTCTCATCATCATACACCCTTAAACATGCATTCTAAACACATAATAAAGCGCATATGTAAAATAATAATGATATGCGGATGGATATTTTACATTGATCCTAGATCAAATCTCTCATTTTCTCTCTCCAAAGCTAGCACATGTAATTACTTCTACCCGTTACACTACACTTCTAAAGAAACCTCATTTACATGGAGGGGAATAGGTGAGAAGAGAATACAAAGAAATAGGAGATAAGGCTGGACACGCAGGTCCAATTTAATAAATCAAATTTATTACAACAATTTCTAAAAATCGCCCCACCCGGCTAATATCCATCCGATATACATTATTCAAACATCACAACCATGTATTCATACAAGCATGTTATCAATCAATCTAATCCAATTAATTAATCTTGATAATTAGTGATCATCCAATGTTCAAACAAAGATTTGATTTTGTTCGAGTCAAACTCGTATTGCGAACACGTACTCAAAGTACGATTTCTACTAATTAAATTAAATTACATGATTAAATCCAATTTAATACGTATTTAATTCTAATTCATTATTTAATTCCAAATTAAATATTACACTTTATAAAATAAACCTTTACGACTTAAATTCCAAATTTAATCGTTACGGGTCTCAAAGCCCGATTAATATCCAATATTATTTAATTAAAGTCCAATGGGCTTTTAATTAATTTCTTGAGGCGTGGACTTTTGGTCAACTCGGGTCAAACCCGCAACCAAAGTCCAATCCGGGAGTTACCCCAATAAGCCCATAAATTAATTTAGGCCCATTAGGCCCAATTAAACGTTAAAGGTTCATTAGTCGCATTTGGGCCTTTTGGAAGCGGTTTTGGGCCTAATTGGATCCAACCAATTTTGGCCTAAACCAACTTTGTACAACAAAGTCCAATAAACCCAATAACAACTTTAAAAGCCCAAATCCAATTTTAAGCCCAATAATTTAATTTCAAAAATTCCAAATTTTCAAATTAAATTACCTAAAGTGTATAGCATTATTAATTGCCCAAATCAAAGTTTCCAAAACATCAAATTTGTCCAATTAATCATGCTTAACATCAATTAATCATGTCCAACATAATTAAATCAAAATCAAACCCAATTTCATGCTTCAAGTGTCTCGGCCAAAGAGGGAAATTATGTGCCCAAATCAAATTCAATCCAATTGAACCAAATTAAACATAAATTCAACATCCCCAAATGATTTGCAAGTCATCCAATGAACAAAAAATCAAAAAACCAAGACAATTTTAGGGATCATATTTTTGGCCATCACAAGCAAATTGGGGAAAATTGTTCCAAACATTTTTTCATCAAATTGATCTAATCAATCATCAATTAAACAACATTCAAGCATTCTAAATCATCCAATTTCATTAAACATGCTCAAAATCAAGTTTACCCAAATTTGTCATGCCCAAAATTTAGGGAAAAATGGATCCAACCAAATTTCATGAAATTGATTATGCACAACATCAATTCAACCTCATTCAAGCATACTATACTAAACAATTTAATCATTTGATGCTCAAATTGAGTTTACCCAAATTAAAGTTTTGGCCAACATTAAGCAAATTGGGGAAAATCAATCCAATTAATTTTTCATCAAATTGATTACATATAACTCTAATTTATTCATATACAAGCATTCTTAAACAAACAATTTGTTAAAATCATGCTTAAATCAAAAAGCCCCAAATTTTGCTCAAGAACCCTAATTCGTTTTATGCAAAATAGCTCTGATACCATTGTTGAGTTTCAATCAAGTCCAAGATCATAAATCATGCATAAAAACGAGTGAATACACATAAAGGAGGTGCGGAATAAACTCACATTGAACGGGTTTTGATGAAATGAAGAACAAGTTGCGTTTTTGCCTCCCTCCAAGCTCGGCAATAGCTTCCTCATGCAGTGGACTGCTCGGTTGGGGGCTGTTTTGAGGCTCCAATAATCGGCCATGAAAGACTCCATGGAAGCTCAAAGCTTCAAGCTTTCCAAGCTCACAAATTCGTTTCCCTATCACCATAATAAACCCATGTGTGTGCTAGCACTACTCTTCTTCATTTGCTTCTCAAAATTTCGGTCAAACCAGAAATTTTTGGAGAAGAAATCGGCAGTGAAGCCGTGAATGAGAGGGAGAAGAAAAGAGAGGGAAAAGAAGAAGACCGTATGTCTTGCATGTGAGAGAGAGAAGATAAAGCTTTAATATATATGTTTATTATATTTCCAAGTAAATTAAATAAAACTATATATTACTTTAATTCAAAAGTCAAAAAGTAAAAAGCAAATGTTGCTTTTTCAACTTCTACATCAATCACTCAAATCAAGTGACAACATGTCATATCACTCAAAGTGACATTTGATTTGACGCTTGATGGGACTAGCGATTTGACGCACGATTTGACTTGCGTGCCGCACTCGAATTCGAAATGCGAATGCGCTCGCAAATAATCCCGGGCTCGGGTTCGCTAATTCCAAATTAACGAATTTTCCGTCGCGTCGTAATTAAATGATTACGCCTAGCGAAATCACTATTCACGTCGCTAACGAATTAATTCTAAATTAATTCGTTCGCCCGAATTAAAATCTAATTTTAATTCCGCGTCGAAATCCAATTTCTAATAATATATCAAATATATTATTTTATCGATTAATTCCAAATTAATCGTTCTCTCTCTTTAATTAATATTTTATCCCAGATAAAATATCTCCGCAATTAATCCCAGATTAATTTTCTCTCTCTTCTAATTAATCCTAGATTAATTAAGTGCGAGTTATACATCATCGGTGAATCTTCAGGAAGCGACCAATGAGATCTCCGGATATGTTGGCAGTAAATACGGTCGTCGGATTATCCGAACACGTAAGTACCTCGTACTACGTTTATACCGATTTACAAGACAAAGTTGGCTTCTAGCAAAGCGCCATGCCTACCCAATTCTCCAGAAATATTCTTACAGGAATATATAGATTTGTATCAAGCGTAGTATACCGTATTATTGTGTATATCGGCCCAGTATCGGATAGTCACGTGCTAGGGCTGGGGCTGGATAAGTGTCTGCCCCGTCCGAAGCACATGTCGGATGTCTGGTAACTAGTCTCTATAATCGGATATTCATGACCTAGTCACAATATCCTGATTGGTTGCGCAACACTTAAGAGCACTAATACCATATCCTGCGTGACATCATCTCCAATATGACTGAAGTGATACTTCCGTCTTGACATCACACCCAATACACTACGACTCTCTGATAAACCCAGAAGTGGTGTACGCAGAACCGGTTAAAGCCCTGTACCACCAAGACCAAAGTCTATCGATTATCGTAAGTATTAGCGATGCAAGTCTCAGGTTAAGACTATACACACCTACCTTGATTTCGGCCTCCCATAGACACATAGTCATAATACCAATGGGATTCCGAGGGGTCTATCCAGAGCGAAGCTGTTTCCCGTACCATCGGTGAAACACAACCTCCTATCGCACTTGCATAAGTATCAAATACTTATATATATGAGAACTATGCCGTTGTGCCCTCACAACGCGCACAAGTGCAATACTAGCCTATTCCGCATTATCGATGTCCTGTCTCGATAATACTCCGGCTAGGGATATTTAATGATTAATCCTTCGGGGATTGATACTGTCTCATATCATTCTCAATCCAGGAACTAATCATATGGACCTCTCTTCATTTATACATTTATGATGATCTAATCACAAATGATGAGAGTGCAATTTCCTTGTCACATAGTTAATTTGTACAACAACACCGTGGATCTGTACAAATAGTGACGCTATGGGTCATTTTGTCCAACAAGATGTCCATTCCCAAACTGTTACTGTGAGGTGGTACATTCCCGAACCGTTACTGTGAGGTGGTTCAATTCCCGAACCGTTACTGTGAGGTGGTTCATTCCCGAACCGTTACTGTGAGGGGTTTCATTCCCGAACCGTTACTGTGAGGTGTCCCATTCCCGAACCTTAGTGAGGTGGTCCATTCCCTCCATTCCCCAACCGTTACTAGATATGCCATTCCCGAACTGTTACTGTAAGGTGGTCCATTCCCGAACCGTTACTCTATACTCTTACTGGAGGTGATTAATCCCAGAATCGTGCTTCTATTCTTGGAGTGCCAATCCCAGCTTGTCCATTCCTGAATGCCATTCCTGGCTTGTTCATTCTTGAACTCTGTTCCATTCTTGGATTGCCATTCTCGGCTTGTTCATTCTTGAACTGTCCATTCCCGGACTATATCTCCATTCTCGGAGTGTCATTTCCGACTTGTTCATTCTGGAACTCTGTTCCATTCTTGGATCATATCTCCATTCTCGAAGTGTCATTTCCGACTTGTTCATTATTGAACTCTGCTCCATTCTTGGATTATATCCCATTCTCGGAGTGTCATTTCTGACTTGTTCATTCTTGAACTCTGTTCCATTCTTGATTATATCTCCATTCTAGGAGTGCCATTCTCGACAGAACTGATCTAATGTGATGCGGGCCTCGCCCCCAGAATGCCATACCCCCCGGCAGAAGAACTGACCATGTAATGTGGGCCTCGCCCCCAGAATGCCATACCCGGCAATGCTGACACTGAAGTGGGCCTCAGCCCTAACTGCTACCGATATGGGCCTCGCCCCCAGACTGATACTGATGTGATGCGGGCCTCGCCCCCAGAATGCCATACCCGGCGGCAGAAACTGATCCGATGTAATGTAGGCCTCGCCCCCAGAATGCCTTACCCGGTAATGCTGACACTGAAGTGGGCCTCGGCCCTAACTACTACCGATATGGGCCTCGCCCCCAGACTGATACTGATGTGATGCGGGCCTCGCCCCCAGAATGCCATACCTGGCAGAAACTGATCCGATGTAATGTGGGCCTCGCCCCCAGAATGCCTTACTCGGCAATGCTGACACTGAAGTGGGCCTCGGCCCTAATTGCTACCGATATGGGCCTCGCCCCCAGACTGATAATGATGTGGGCCTCGACCCTCGGGATTCATCCCAAACTGATACTGATGATATGGGCCTCGCCCATGTGATTCGTTCCTGAAGACTACTGACATTGTACTGTTACTGCTTCTGGTTGGCTTGCATTCGACGCTTTCTTTTTTCTCCTTTGAAACCTGTTATTACAAAACAGAACAAAGACGAAAGGATGCAAAATGCGTTACGTGTGCATGCATGAATGTTCCTATCCCATCGGGTTAGGTCTTCCGTCAATTCTCTTGGTGACTGCTTAGCCTTCTCTTCCTCAGACAAGCTATTTCTTCAATCTGTCTACGTTGATCGGCTCGGTGAACTAATTCCCTTCCAAGTCTGATATTTTCACTGGCTCTATTTCCCAATTTCTGAATGTTTATCTTATCTTTTCTGTTTGCTTACTTCGAAGGTTCCCCGTGTTCATCACTGGATTCCATAGTACCAAGGTTGAATGCTTTTCTCAAATATACTCATATTGCAGAAGAGTTTCAGCAAAATGAACGTCTTTATTATTGTTGAGAAAAAGAGTTCGAAAAAGTAACAAAATCAATGTCATTTAAAAAAACTGGATCAAATAGACTAGGAGGAACATCTCCATCATCCGCAACACTGCCTTCTTCCTTGGCCTATGGTTCTTCATTGTCATTCATGTAAGAAGCTTGGTGGTTGATGGTTTCTTTTCATGGGTTGGGTATTTTATGGGAATCTATGAGATCTTGAATTTCATGCCTGAGGCGGGTGCAGTTGTCGGTGTCATGGCCATGTAGCTGGTGGAAGTGACAATAAAGGTTCACATTTATGTGTGGTGGTGGGGGGTGTGAAGTGGCTTGCCTTCTAAGGGTTTCAAGATTCCTTGTCCCTGTAACTTTTCAAACACCTTCGACAAAGGTCTACCAAGGTTGGAGAATTGCCTGTTTCTTATGGCAGCGACTTCGGTAGTAGCGAGCTTTGTCTCAGAAGGCCCCCCAAAAGTTCTTTTATTCTAGCCATAAAACTTTCTGTTTTCAGCCTCCTCTTCCTCAATATCCATGACAGTTTCCCTCAACTGTCGAAAATCAGAAATCATCGAAGATATCCTCCTCAGCTTACTATAAATAGAGGGCTTGGTGCCCTTGATAATCATCTTAATTTGGTCTTTCTCTGAAGGCCGAGTCTGCATTTTCAAAAGCTGGCTTCTCCAGCGATCCACATACTCTTTGAAATTTTCCTTTGGCTTCTGTTTAGTGTTCTCCAAATCACGGAGTGACAAGTCAATTTCTAAGTCTGTAACATACTGCCTAGAAAAAGCATCAGCTAGTTCCTTCCAATCTTCTTTAACCTTCTTCTTAAGGCTATGATACCAAACCACAGGTGCCCCCTCGAGTGACATCCCAAACATCTTTTGGACTTGGCGCTGTGATAGTCCATTGAACTCATGACTGAGACATATTGCTGCAGATGGACTCTTGGGTCTCCATTCCCATTAAACTTGGCCATGTCCCGCATTTTAAACTGAGCTGGCAGCTGTTCTCCGAAGGTCATTGCCTCATAATCTAACAACTCTTCATGTTTACCCCTCATTTTGCGGGTAACTGTTTCAACATGATCCCGAAGCTTCTGAAATTCTGTCTGAGACCCAATCACTTTGCCTGTTGCATACTCTGCTATGTCATCATCAAAAGTGGGGATATCATCCCCCAACCCATTCGGAGGCTCCTCGCGCCTCACATTCTCAGAATTTCCCCCAGCACGGGGCACAGCCATATTTGCCATGGCAGTGGTCATGGCTTGCAACTGTTCGGTGACCTTGGTGAGACTGTTTTCCAACTGATCCATACGGGATACCTCAATATCTGATTCACTCATGTCTGTTCCCAGTATTTTGGTGAGTCTTCCCTTTTCCCTAACCCAACGGGAATCTATGATGGCTTTTTGAGCACAAGGGTTAGCATGATGTATGTATGCATGATATGTAGAAGAAGTATATAACATATACTAAATCAAATAAAATCCTCAAACAAATCAGCCTATTATCATTTTAGAAGTTTTTGGGACAACTGTCATAAGAGTGAACCCGTCCCAGTTTAAATGGCCCAACAAGTTCATGTCTTATGGCAAAGATCCCAACTAAATCCAAATGATAATATTCCGAACACAATCATAAAATGGCCTATTGTTATTTAGAAGCCTTTTGGCCCAATCGTCATAAGATATGTTCTTGTCCCAGTTTAAATGGCCCAACAAGCCGATATCTCATGACAAAAGACTCAGATGGATTCAAATAGCAATGTTCCCAAACATAAGCATACAAGGAATAAATTATAAACATAAAATAATAACTTCTACCGTGTGGCCCACCATCATTTCAGAAGCTTTGGGCCTAATTGTCATAGGATACGAACTTGCCGCAGTTTAAATGGCCCAGCAAGTTCATATTTTTGAAAAAGAGTCCAATTCATCCAAATGATAATGGTCCTAAAGCACAAGGAAATATTGTTATAGGCTATAAACCCGGTCTACGCATGGGTTCGTGGGAGTATGGACAAAGGCTCTCATCGGTGAAGGACGACCCACAACTAGGTCTCCCCAATCAAGGGTTCGAGCAACCAAGTGAGCACACCCTTTTTTATACACTAAGGTACGTGCCAATGAGCTATGGTGTGTGACAGACTGTCAAATGGATTTCTCGTTGTAGATTCTGTTGGAAAAAATAACCAAGCCCCAAGATCAACAAGAACAAGCAAAATATATAAATATATAAATACATGAATGAATAAATTGAAGTATGGCGGAATCATACTCACAATACTTGAAAATGGATGCTTAGATGATGCGAAAACTCCTCCCTTGTGCAGTGAAGCTCTCGGCCAAGAAGAAAAAGAGGGACTCCAAGTCGAGTTTGATCCTTCCAAGCTCAAGGATTAGTTTCCCATATCACCTATGTATGATCCCTTGAAGGTGCTAGCCTTTGTTGTGATTTTGAATGCACAACTTCTTCAAATCTTGCCACAAAAATGAAGAAAGGAGAGCCAAAAACTGCTTGCAAGTTTCGGCAATGTGAGAGAGAAAAGTTGAATGATTTTTGTTACAAAAAATCAATTTATATTTATACCATAATATTTATTAAATTAATAATAAACTTATGACACAAATCATGCAATGGCTTAGAGTGTCAAACACTCAATTTCCATGCAAAACCATTGAGTGCATTGTACACTATCTCCATGCAATGCATTAGAATTAAATAATGCATAATATGACATGTGTCATGTGGGCCCCACACGTTTCCAAATGAAGTGGGCCCACGTGCACTCACGCGTTCGGGTTCGATATTTCCGAAATACCGAACTTACATCGCGACGTTAATTAAATCGAATTTAAATAAATAATTGCGCCTAGCGAAATTATTATTTACGTCACAAACGAATTAATTCTAAATTAACTCGTTGCCCGAATTAAAATCTAATTTTAATTCGCGTCGAAATCGAATTTCGATTATTATATCGAATATAATAATTTTACGATTAATTCCAAATTAATCGTACTCTCTCTATGTATAGTACTTTATCCAAGATAAAGTCTCTCCGTAATTAATCCAAGATTAATCGAGTTTGAATCATACGCCATTGGTGAATCTTCGGGAAGCGACCCAAGAGATCTCTGGATATGTTGGCAGTAAATACGGCCGTCAGATTATCTGAATACGTACGTACCAAGTACTACGTTTTTACCGATTTACAAGACAAGGTTAGCCTCTAGCAAAACGCCATGCCTACCGAATTCTCCAGAAATATTCTTATTGGAATATAAGATCTATAACAGGCGTAGTATACCGTAGTATAGTGTATATCGAACCAGTATCGGATGATCACATGTAAGGCCTGGGGCTGGAGATGTGTCTGCCCCGTACGATACACATATCGGACATCAAGCAACCAGTCTCTTTGAATCGGATAATCCTGACCTAGTCATATTATCCCGATGGTTGCAACCATTATAGAGTACTAGTTCTGTATCCCTCGCGATCATCATCTCCATATGTCTGAAGTGATACTTCCATCTTGACATCACACCCAATACACTACGATTCTCGATAAATCCAGAAGAGGTGTACACAGAACCCGTTAAAGCCCTGGACCACCAAAACTAAAGTTTACCGATTGTCGTAAGTACTAGCGATGCAAGTCTCAGGTTAAGATCATATGCACCTACCCTGAAGCGGACTCCCATAGACACGCAAACATACTACCAATGGGATTCCGCGGGGTCTATCCAGAGCGAAGCTGTTTTCCGTACCATCGGTAAAACACAACCTCCTACCGCACTTGCATAAGTATCCTATACTTAAATATATGAGAACTATGCCGTTGTGCCCTCACAACATGCACAAGTGCAGTACTAGTCTATTCCGCATTATCGATGTCCAATCTCGATAATACTACGACTAGGGATATTTAATGATTAAACCTTTATGGATTGATACCGTCTCATATCATCACAATCCGGAACTAATCATAGGGACTCTTACCATTTATATCAAAGTAAATAAATTACAAAACGGTAAAAGGCAATTTCATTACTACATAGTTAATTTTGTACAATAATACAATATCATTTACAAAATAGTGACGCTATGGGTCATAACTGTCTAACAATCTCCCACTTGGCCTATAGCCAGTCACTCAAGCATCTAATACCTGAACTATGTATGTGTCGCTCAAACTTTCCCGAGGAATTATTTTCATCAGCGGATCTGCAATGTTGTCCTCTGATGCGATCTTTTCGATCTTCACATCGCCACGATGTATGATCTCTCGAATCAGATGGAATCGTCGAAGAACATGTTTGGATTGTTATGAGACCTTGGTTCCTTAGCCTGCGCTATGGCCCCGCTATTGTCACAATACAATAAAACGGCTCAGCTGCTAATGGAACTACTCCTAATCCAACTAGGAATTTTCGGATCCAAACCGCTTCCTTTGCTGCTTCAGCTGCTGCAATGTACTCCGCTTCAGTTGTTGAATCGGCAACAGTATCTTGCTTGGAAGATTTCAAGCTCACTGCTCCGTTATTCAAGCAAAATATGTACCCGGTTTGCGACTTGAAGTCGTCTCTGTCGGTTTGGAAACTTGCATCGGTATACCCAGATACCTCAAGTTCTCCATCTCCATAGATTAAGAAAACATCCTTAGTTCTCTTAAGATACCTAAGGATACTCTTAACCGCCATCCAGTGATCCTTTCCTGGATCGGCCTGATATCGACTACACATGCTCAAAGCATATGACACATCAGGTCGTGTACATATCATGGCATACATGATCGATCCAACTGCCGAGGCGAACGGAGTCCGACTCATGTTGTCTCTCTCATCTTGTGTTTTAGGACACATGTCCCTAGATAGATAGACGCCATGTGATGTGGCAACAGTCCCCTCTTGGACTGATCCTGTTGGATAATATGACCCATAGCGTCACTATTGTACAGATCACGGTGTTGTTGTACAAATTAACTATGTGACAAGGAAATTGCACTCTCATCATTTGTGATTAGATCAC